>JAIEZT010001390.1:30623875-30670350 GCA_019594935.1 Periophthalmus modestus
AATACAATAAATAAATTCATATTCTAATCACGTAAAAAAAAAAACAAAAAGATCTCTTTACATTTTCACTGTGTTTTAATGCTAATCTTGACAAGGTCACAACTATTATCAAAACTATTGACATTTTTGACAAAAATTGCATTGTCACGATCTCCATAACAGCATGTGCCAACCTACTTCTGACCCCCAGTCCACTTGGACTCTTCATCTCAAAGCCCTAAAAAAACTACTAAAATAAAATATGGACCCAGTCCACGGTAACTAAAAAAAAACTAAAAAAAAAAAAAAAACTCTAAAAACAAAGCCACTAAACGTCACTTCCTTTTGAAGGACGGGTGAAGTTTCAGGTCTTTAGCCAGAGGAAAAGAAATGGTTTAGAGGGGGAGTTACAAGAAGCGATTTTTTTGTGGAGAAAGAGAATCTTCCTGAAAAAAGAATGGGGGCGCCTTGATGACAAATCTCTCCCCATTCTATAAACTCAATCCTCAGACCCAGAACCAATGAGAACAGTAGCAGGGTTCATTCAGGGCTGAATAGGGTAGTTTTAGCTGCAAACAGGAGGACCATTAGATGTTTTAAAGTTTCAGTGTGGTTTCCCCTCTCCTTCAGACTAGATATATAAGTCAGTGGTCCACCAGGGGTATCTGCCCAGACACAGTAGGAAGCGGCTACAGCGGCTACAATGATTGTCCAGTTGAAGATTTAAACTTTGTCTTTTGCTGTTGGATCAGACCTGGAAGGAATGAGGGATCATTACATCAGATATGATTCTATTTGTTTTCACCCACCATTACTGCAATTTTCTAGCTTTGTGAGTATTGTTGTTTGCTTGCATTGTTTTTAGACAGACTAGCCTAGACCACTTAAAATTATGAACAAAACTTTTAAAAAATTATTTTTCTTTCTTTTTTCTATCGAACGTCTCGATCCGATCTTTAGCTTCCGGCTCAATCACTCAAACCGTATGGCCCCCTCACACATAAACGGTATACATATCGCAAAACATATCAATTGGACATCCTCTCGTAAACAAGTCCAGCTCCACCCAGAGTGCACGCATGGCTCCTGTCAATTGTCAGTTCACTGCAGGCTTCTAGATTCCAGAGCTCAATGGCATATTAATATTGCATCAGTTGTTTTGGGGGAAGTTGTGTTGGCTTTCTCTTAAGTACAGGCCTAGTGATGAGAATAAGGCATTTCAGATCATTGGGATATTTAATGGCTGTCAAAGCAAATTAAGATTTTGGGCAAGGTGTTGTCAGATTTTGAGGTAAGGTTGTCGGACTTAGGGTTAAGGTTGTCAGATGTGAGGTATGGTAGTCAGATTTGGGGGGGTAAGCTTGTCAGATTTTGGAGTAAGGTTGTTAGACTTGGGGGTTATGACAGTTAGATTTTGGGGTAAGGTTGGGAAGGTTGTCAGATTGTTTTGGGGTAAGGTTGTCAGATTTTCGGGGGAAGGTTGTCAGATTTCCTCTAAGGTTGTCAGATTTTTGGGGTAAGCTTGTCAGATTTTTAGGTAAGGGGTTCCAGGTTGTCAGATTTTGGGGTAAGGTTGTCAGTTTTTGGATATGACTGATGATGAGGACTTAAGGGTAAGGTTGTCAGATTTCTTTGGGGTAGGGTTTTAAGGTTACAGATTCTGGGGTAAGGTTGCAGATTTTGTGGTAATTTGCCAGATTTGGGTAAGGTTGCTAGATTTTGGGGTAAGGGTTGTCAGGTTGTCATACTTTTTCGGTGTAAGGTTGTCAGATTTTGGGATATGACTGATGGATTGGGGGTAAGTTTGTCAGATTTGGGGTAGGTGTGTAAGGTTGCAGATTCTGGGTAAGATTGCCAGATGTTTGGGGAGGTTGTCAGATTTGGGTGTAGTAGACAGATTTGGGGTAAAATTTGTCAAATTTATTGGAGTAAGGTTGTCAGATGTTTGGTGTGGTAGACATATTTTTGGGTAAGGTTGCCAGATTTGGAGTAGACTGTCAGATTTGGGGTAGGTTTTTAAGGTTACAGATTCTGGGGTAAGGTTGCAGATTTTGTGGTAAATTTGCCAGATTTGGGGTAAGGTTGCCAGACTTCGGGGTAAGGCTGCCAGATTTTGGGGTAAAGTAGTTGCCAGATTTGGGCTAAATTTGTCAGATTTTAAGGTTGCTCAAAGTTCTAATTAGCCAGAGGCCAGTTAATAATATTTCCAGCAAATATGAGGAGAGTTGTTTTGAAAGTAAACACCACTGGTTTCGCTTTTAAGGCTTTTCTAAGTGAAGTTGTTGTGGGACTTTTAAAAGTAGAGACATCTGTTTTTCTTCAGGTGGGCCCTAATTGTTTGCCCATTGAGACATTGTAGTGTTACTTTTATAAGCTCTTTATATGGACGTTTATGTGCTGGGTTACACACTCCACCGTACTCCCTGCGTACACTTTTAATGAGGTTCACTCTTCTGGTCACGTTGTGGAATCCCCAAGTTTCCGATGTTGTAAAAAGATTGCTAAAGGGCAATAGCTTATAGCCATCACTGTCTGTGCTGGAGAGAAATACTACTTTAACTATAAAGAGTAAGACTGCAGATAATTGGGTCGAATTCTAGTATTCTAAATTTATATATATGGATCTAGAGAGGCTATAAACAGATCTTTTGTCAACTGAAGGTCCTATCCATGGCCTCATCATAAACTGTCACTGAAATATTGGAAAAGCTCTTCTTGTTTCCTTGGGTGGCTGTGATCGTGTTCACAGAAATCACCTCATTTGTTTGGCTTCCTATGGGACACCGGTGTGTCCATATGCCCCCTATAGCGAGGGGTAAACTCCAGGATGAACCTCTTGCTGTTTGCACTCCATCTTGTGAGCCAATCAATGAAGAGAAGGCTTCCAGCAGCAAACAGTAGCAGACATGTTTGACACAGGATGTTCACGCTCCACAATTTTGGTTTCCAGTGTAGACCTGCCATACCTTTTTAAACCTTTTTAAACCAAAACCATCCCTTACTTCTTATGGATGGCTGTTACATCTCAACACACAAGAAGCACGAGGAAACATGGCCATACAAGTTTTATTTAAAGAGTAGAAAAAGGGATTTTCCATAGATTAGAAATGTTATGGAGAATGTCATCTGTGTCCAATGTCACATGTTGGTTTTGTGGTTACTAACTGAAAAAGGAAGAAAATTAATTCATCCTTGTAAAACCCAAAATCACAACAGCAGGCACCTCTCAGAGCTTCACAAAATTGTTGATTTAACCAACAGAGGCAGGTAGAAAATCAAACAATGAATAGTGATTGGTCAATAAAAAAAGCAGGTTGACCAAAATTGACAAGGAGATTCAGCAAGGAAAAAAAACAAAAACGAACTCTGTTTAAAAATAGTTGCACATCATCTTTGTTTTTGTCAAGACTGTAGAGCCTGCGTCCACTCACAGCATAGGCATAGGATGGGAGTCATTCAGTGAGGTACGGTGTCATCCAGCCAGGGGAGGGGTCCAGGCTGTTTGTTATACCCCAACTAAATGAGTACTTTGTCCTCAGATTGTATTCAAACAAAGTACACACTCAGGTTGAACTTGAGTGCCTTTTAAACAACTGCAATTAACCCACTTGTACTGTTTTTGCACTGTTGTTCTGCCCACACTGTATATTTTGTATTTGTTTATCAAAGTATATTTTAACCTTATTTTAATGTATGCCCTTAGTTTTATTCTATCCATCCATTTTTTTTCCATTTATCCGCGGCCGGGTCACAGGGGCAGCAGTCTTAGCTGGGACTCCCAGACTTCACTCACCCCAGACACGTCCTCCAGCTCCTCCGGTGGGACCCAAGGCGTTCCCAGTCCAGCTGAGACACATAGTCCCTCTAGTGTATCATGGGTCTTCCCGGGGAAGAGGAATAACTGGACAGCTACAAAAACCATTTTAAATTGATCTATAGTTCTGTTTTTTCATGTTTTAAGACATGGTTCGACACAGTGCCATTAATTGGAATGCATATACCGGTAGTGCTTAAATGAAATGGCACGTTTTATCAGTAATATGCTTTCTTGTTGATAGGAGTGAGTTATATGACAAAGATATTGTGAGTTTATACATTAGATTACATTGGATTAGGCTTGTCACGATAATGACTATATCGACTTATCGTCCAATGTATGAAAACTGGGGCAATATATTTTGTGGCTGTATTTGGGGAAGATATCTCTGTAATTCCTCTGTCGTCCAGGTCCGATCCATAGCAAAAGAAAAATATAAAATCTGTCAACTGGACAAAACGTTGTAGTGAAGACATTTCACTGCTCCATCCAAGCCACTTCCTCCGCTCTGGTCAGATTACTGGTGGACACTGTCTTATATCTTGAGAGGAGCTAACTACACTGAAGACGTAGCCTAGAGTTTATATTTTTCTTTTGCTATATAATTGAGTAAGTTTTTTTGCCATTTTTATGCAGTAATGCCCAATTTGAACAGCAGAGGGTAGACTAAATAATGTCTGTGGCTAATTACTGATTCATTTTGCTATTCATCTCATGCAATTTAGGCCTTTTTAAAAATTGGTTGATTGGGATTATCCTGCTTTGTGACAGCGGCATAAAGTAGTTTCAATATTATCGTTTATTGCGTCATTTCTCTAACGATATATCACTTCAAATTTTGTTATCATGACAGATCTACTACGCATTCACGTCGTCTCCATGCTGCTCTCAAACCTGTCCGCAGTGTTTCAGACTGAAATAAAATAAGGATTCGTCACCAGCAGCACTGTGTCTTTGTTCACAGTCTCAGGAGAGGCTCAGAACGCAGGTGAGGGTGCACTCATTCCACGTGGCACAATTGCCAGGAGCTAAAGGCAGACTTTAAGTGTCTACTCAGCCTTCTCTCTCTCCGTGTTCGCCCGTGATTTATAAAGCGACTGAGCAGCCCAGTCAAGTGACTTACTGAAAGATGGGACTTTGAATCCAATTTGTCTCCCATGTGCTTAGAGTGCACCTCATAATGTGTGCTGTCTTCAGGCTGGGCCCAGCGCCAATTAACCTTCTCCCATCCTCCCACTGCTGCTCTACTTAATAATAATGCTATATTTTTGTATATATGCTGTCCAGAACAATACCACTTCCACCTACTGCACCAGTGCTGTAATGTAAAATGAACATGAAAACTAGCCAGGTCTATTAGGTCTAGTTCACACAAAGACTGTACAAAGAAGTGGACAAATCCATAGGATGACGTAACACTCGGCTCCAGTCAAATGAAGCTCAGCAAGGTTAGTGTTAAAAGGGAGAATTTGGAGCCTCCTGGATGCCTTTCTAGGGAGGCGTTCCGGGCATGTTCCACCGGGAGGAGGCCCTGGGGAAGACCCAAGACACACTGGAGGGACTATGTCCTCTCGGCTGACCCTGGGAACGCTTTGGGATCCCACCAGAGGAGCTGGAGATGTGTCTGCATTAGACTCCTGCCCCCCCGCAACCCGGCACCAGATTAAACTGATGAAAATGGATGGATGGAATTTGGAGCCGAGTTCCATATTTGGAATTTCAATCGCGAGTATCCTAGCAACCAAAGAACCAATCTGGAACGAAGCAGTGGAAGGTAATGCCCCTTCCCACCCTCACCGCTGGTTTGGCAGGGAGCGGGTGCTTAGCAATGCTGTCAATCAACCTGTTGCTAATGCTAGCGGGAGTGACCTCGGGCACCTGGTTTGTCTGTTATTAATGTTCATATCTTGAGTTGCAAAGACAATACTGAATAAAAATACCAGGATCACATAGAACGGCTTAATACGAACATTTTAAGACCAAATTGACAAGTCTGACAGCAGCAGCTACAGAGAGAGGGGTGACAGTTTTTTTAATGTAAAGTGAATTGGAGCTAGAGTCGATGGAGTCGGAAGCGCAGACCATGATCACTTCTTATCAGAATGCAGCAGCCACCAAGTTAGCATGTCCATTTATATGAACAGTGTGTGGGTCCACACTAGGCCCACGAGCAGAGCAGGTGCTGGGTTTGAGACCATGTAAAATATTAAACTTTCTGCACAAATAGAAGGCCATTTGACACATGGCAAACAAAGCTTTATTAAAGAGTTTATTGCTAACATTTCTGAAGTCATGTTGCTAGCATATGTTGTGTTTTCTTCTCCTACCGGAAATCACCAATTTGAAGAGGTGAAAGGCTTTGCCCCGTACTGCAAAATGTAAATGATAATATAATACAGTCTGTAATTACAACTGTACATAATGAAGGGCTTGTGCAAAGGACGTAGACTGTGTATATAAATGGACGTGAGCATGGGTGCTCTTCTGACTCCATCGACTCTGGCTCCAACTCATTTACTATTGGAAAAACTGTTAGCCCTCTCTGTAACTGCTGCTGTCAGCTCATCATTTAGTTTTTTTTTTTTATTAACCCGCTCTACCTGATCCTGGTATTTCTATATATAACCATTAATAATGGTTTGCTCCCATTACCATTAGCAACAGGTTTTGATTGACAGCGTTGCTAAGCGCCCCGCTCCATGCTAAACCAACTGTGCAGGTGAGAAAGGGTGTTACCTTCAACAGTCTTGCTCCAGATTGGTTCTTTGGTGGCTGTGATGCTCACGGTTGGAACTCGGCTCCAATTCACCCCTATAACTGCTCTAGTCTCCATGAGCTTCATTAGTCTGGAGCTGAACACTATGGGTGACATCAAACTCACTTAGTCCACTTCTTCACACAGTCTATATGTACCTTTTGCTCTTTTTATATTTTCTAAAAGCCTCCCATGGACAGAACCAGTGGATCTGGTTCGTCAAAATGAAAGTAATGGCACATATGATCTACAAAAGGTATATTTTGGAATGAACTACACTGGGAAACGATGTCTGTGTAATCCATCAACTGGACAAAAAGTAGAGAAAAGGTGTGTTAGTTTTAGTGTAGCTAGCTCCTCACTGCAGATAAATATAAGGCAGTGTCCACCAGTAATCTGACCAGAACTGAAGAGGCTTCACTCCTACAACTTTTTGTCCAGTTGACAGATTTGAATTTTGTCTTGTACTATAAACTTTGACCAAACCATATTGAATGTTTTGGCAAAGTGTTCACCTGCACACATGAAGTCATCTGTGTTTGGCATGACATACTTACTATTCGTAGTAAAGAAATGTACATTTCATAACCCTGACTTTTCAAACCAATGTGTGTTTTTTGTTTTTTTTCGATTCAGTGTAAAAAGCCCATTTTCTCATTGAAGTGGGACTATTCATGTTGTGCTTATTCATTTTCACTCTTATTTGTTACTGTTTGAAAAAGTCCCCATTGGTTTAAACGTTACACCGTGTTATCCAGGAACAGGAGTCATGATGTTCCCGTTATGAAGAGTCTCCAAACAGACCTCCTCACACCGAGCTTCTAAAAGCAAAGCAAAGTGCTGAAATGGCTGTGTAATGGCTGGGAGAATGGAAGCACACATGACTTTTTGTGCTCACAAAAGGACTCTGTATTCTATTACGACTCTGCCATGTCCAAAGAGCCAAGAGAGCAGATGTAGCACACCCTGGATTCAGACAAAAAAGTACATCTATAGCGCTACCTTACTCCCATCAGGGAAATGCATGCTTTTAAGTCTACAGTGAGATTGTGTAGTAATTACATTCATTTAACCCATAAACCCATTAGAAATTGCTGGGTAATAAAATAGAACCAAGCTATTTTTTTCCAAGAACACACCAGCTCTGGAAGGGTGCCATTATGTGACAACTTACAAAGCATGTTTGACTAAAATCTCATTTTGTATCCGCCAAGGAGGAATAATATACAAACAATTTTACTACAGCTAGATGGGGCTATGATTTTTGTTGCAAATTGGTTTACTCGTATAATGAGAGAGAGGGGGTCATAAAAAAGAGCTTTGTTTCGCCTAACCTAGATTTTTGTCGAAATTCTGCTGCCTTATGAATGGCAGCGCTGAGAACAGATGCTGCGTGTGAGTTGGAGAAACAAAAGGCTAATTGGCCCTGTGGCTCATGCAGGGAAAAATGATGCTGGGATAAAAGGAGGCTTGCCCTTTGATTTGTCAATTCAGAAGGTGAATAAATCCCAGCCTATTACATATCGAGGTTTTATTTTGCCATTAGCATGAAGAGCTGGCGTTTCTCACACAGCAGAGGCACAATAAGACACCATTTCACCCTGGCATGTCCTCCAGAGAAGGCTTACCAGGCGATTACATAAGTCACACTTGTTTCATCTGTTCGAGCTTGATCTGCTCCACAAACCTGTTCAAAATCAATGGCCAATTTCAATAGTAATGTTAAAGCAGAGCTATCGTGCTTGTGCCTGCTATATCATTATAATCTGCGACACCCGTGGATCATTTATGTTATGATTTGTAAATCACAATATTGATCTAAAATCTAAAACTGCAGTGTCCAATGGAAGCTGACGTCGCTGTAAACATCATCAGAACAAAGAGCCGTGTAGCTGTTGGATCGTCCTACGGATGGCTGCAAGTAGTGGATTTTTTTGTTTTTGTTTTCCATTTGTACCAAAATGACCATACAATGCTGAGAAATCCTACAAGTATCAGAGTGAAGTAAGTACAGACTAGTGGCCGTAGCTGGTGGCGGTGAAATTGGGATTGATCGGCAATATGGTGTAAAAATAAGCAATTAAAGATTATTCAAACATGCATGGATCAATCCAAAAACAATGAGAGGGGAAATGAGAAGGGGAAAAAAACTACAACATGGTTCAAAGGGCTGAACCAGGGCTTTAGTAGCTGTGGTGGAAGGTAACAAGTAGAAGTGGAAAAGTACTGTACTTCAGTACAGAAAATTTAAATGCAGTGGATACTTTTTACTTGTACTTCACTACATTGGAGAGCAGTGTCTGTAAGTGTACAGTGTACTGAAGGGTAGAAAGGACTTTTCATATGATTTGAGGGTTTTTTTGTTTGTTTTTGTAGTAATGTTTGTAGTTACTACTACAACTTGAACTGATTAAAGTTTTCGAGTTCAAACTTCGGCTTTGAGCAAACAAAAATAAATATACAAAATTCATCAGAAAAAAATGAAAACAATATTCATATTGTTACTGTTGACCAAAATATGCATTTTTTATTTATTATTATTATTATTAATATTATTATTATTATCAATATCACTACATTTAGCACTTTAACAAATCAACACTTGTGTGAAATATTTTTAAACAGGTACTTTTATACTTTTACTTTAGATATTTTCATGTGATACTTTTACTTAAGTAACTTTTCAGCTCTGTATTTGTACTTGAATAACAAAATTGAGTACTTCATCCACCACAGTTTAATAGTATAATTCTCAAAAACATATTCATTTATTTTGATCGTAGTAACTTTTTTATCCATTCACAAATGTCACAATCAAGGGCACGTTTTTTTGGTCAGAATTCCCAATTTCCCCCCATTTTTTCTTGTACATTCTTACACATTGTATTTGCTCATCCTTTTTTTCATTCTCAGGCATTCAGGCTCACGAGTTGTGATTACGTCTTGTGCCTTTCTTTTTGCTCAATTGCAGTGGATTAAAAATTGAAATCTTGTCTTGTAAAGTGCATAAGCCGCTGTCTATTGTTGGTTTGCTGCTCATTCGGCTAATCCCTGGTTGACAGCTCCAACTCACAAAGACCGCACGCGTGGGTCTCGCCCTCTCCCTGGAACAAAAGACTTCAGTTTAACACACACACACATTACCTGGGATATGCAAATTACATAATGCCGAGACTTCCTTCTCTGTTAGAGCCACCCATGGACTTAACTGGAACAGAGTCCATTTGTGCAGATGTGCTACGTCTAAAACAGGCTTCACAAACTTTTCTCTGCACTCATGTTTAGTATCACTTTTCAGTCGCCCGTATCCTGATATTATGAGGAACATATATAGACAAAACACACACAGCTTTGCGAGTATTAGGTCTATCATCATAAGCTAAAAATGGGCGTAAGCTTGTTGTTAACATCAGTGTGTTGGAACGGAGTGAGTGGGAAGGGCTACAGTTATTTTAATAGATCATTTTTCCATACCGAGGTTTAGTTTGTGGTCACATGATGTTGTTGTGAGGTGTCTGGTCAGCTGACGCAATCTTCCTACCGGTGGATGCAGGACGACAGCGCCCTCTGCAGTCCGACTTCTTCAGGACAGTATCACAGAGCGAAAAAGTCCCCTCGTCCCGGTTTAAGGTCCCGTGGTTTCAGTATTGTCGTCCTGCCTCCACCAGATGGAAGACACCGTCAAAACCTGTTTAAGCTGACTGGACACGTCACAGCAACATCACATGACCACTCTGAGGAAGAGCGCTAGTGAGCTGTCGAAACTGTCAGGTATGAAAACAAGCTAAACCTTGGTCTACAAAAAGAATCTATTAAAATAAATTAAGAGAAGACCAGGTGAACCTCACTGGACTAAGGGCTACAGTTACTG
The DNA here is from genome assembly GCA_019594935.1 of Periophthalmus modestus. Taxonomy (NCBI): domain Eukaryota; kingdom Metazoa; phylum Chordata; class Actinopteri; order Gobiiformes; family Gobiidae; genus Periophthalmus; species Periophthalmus modestus. The sequence continues at coordinate 30,634,298 of JAIEZT010001390.1, forward strand.
AAACATGTTCTTTATGTATGGTTCAAAATGGCTGACAGTTTAGACTAAAATATAACAAAAATATTAAAGAAGAAATATTGTGTAGTTCAGGTTTTTACATTTTGAACAATTAGAAATACACAGAAGTGGGTGGAGAAGGGGGGAAACTGTTCTGTGCACTGAAGCCTCAAATGCAGGACTAAATGATCACTCAAACATGCATTTATGAACTTAATTTAACATAATTTCTCCCATTTAAACTAACACACTAGTATAGGCCTGCACTCATGTTGTTTGCAAAGTCCCTCACCATCTGTAATAATTTAAATATAACACAAATATATAGTCAGAAAGCTGCATATCCTTGGTTCTCTTGAGGTTACACAGAACCTGGACCAGTTTGATTAGATATTTTTATTCTTTTTGGAGGCCTCAGAATTCTCGATGGCACAAACTTCTGCCTCCTCACAAACTCACACAAACATCCGCCCACTCCATGGAGTATTGACCAATTAAAAATCATTCTGCATCCAGGCTGTTCATATTCATTTACACATCAGTTGGAAACAGCTCAGATTCCACTGACACCTCACAGCTGCTTTGGAGAGACGGCAAGAGCAGCCATAAATTCAAGACAAGTATGAGTGTTTTGTTGAGGAATTGTGTAAAAATAAGTAAATAAATAAAAGTATTGTGGCGTTGTAAGTACTAGTAATATAGAGTTGGATCTGCAAGGAGAAGGCAGTATAAGGAGCTGTGTTTGGCCACATTTTAAAAGTGGCCTGATGGAAGACATTAACCTTGACCCCTGCTTCACATCGGCTCGTCATGCCTCACTAGACTCCAGACTGAGTCACTTTCAGTCTCCTTGATATTTCAAAGTAGAGAGTGACACTACAGAGTAATGCAGTACACAGTATCTATTAAGCTGATTTATCAACATTAAGGTTTATTGAATTTGAAATTACAGCTTCCAAAAATGACACTACTTTGGCACTTAAGTGAGACTTCAGAATACACTGGTGTTTGTGTCTTGTGTTGAATACTGTTACAACAATGAGGTGAACTTGTTTCTCTGTAAGAATGTGAAACATTCTTATTTTAAGAATGGACCCTGACACTGGAATCTGCTACTTCAGTAACATGATACAGGTATCCATTTTCAAGTTAACAAGAGGTCTTGTAATACATCTTTTAAGTGACTACAAGCATCTGTTAGCGACATATTCTACCTCTCTAAAAACGGTTAACTGTATGTCTATTTATGACCTTGTATGGACAGTATGCAAATTTAGTTTAAGTCCTTTCAGGACCAGTCTTCTATAGATAGCACCTTTCTTGGCGTATAAGTACTGGATGCCCCCTTTGTACTGACATACTCAACTGGGACACACATACTCAACTCGACACAACTCCACTCTCTCACTTACACACCCACACACACACTCAACACACACACACACACACACACACACACACACACACACACACACACACACACACACACACACACACACACACACTCAAAACACACACACACACACACACACTCAAAACACACACACTCAAAACACACACACACACACACACACACACACACACACGCATGTGGCTGCTGTCTGTTACTTCATTCATCTAATGAGATAAACTTCTTTCACCTCTCTACCTGGTCTGCAGTCTCTTCCTTCACGATTACAAACTATATAAAGAATTGGACTAAGTGAGTGTGACGTCCCCAGTAGCGTTCGGCTCCAGTCGAATGAACCTGAGGCTAGCAGTTATAGCGGCGAATCTGAAGTGTATTCCAATTATAAGTATCACAGCAACCAAAGAGCCAATCCAGAGCAAGGCTGATGAAGGTAGTTTCGTCAATCAAACCTGTTGCTAACGCTCGGAGAAAGCACCTGATTTGTCTGTTATTAATGTTCATATTTTAATTTATGGAAAATAGCAGAAAAAAACAACAATACAAACATTCTAAGATCAAAATGACGAGCCTGAGAGCAGCAGTTAGAACATACATGTCAAACTCAGGCCCGCAGGCCAAATTTGGCCCTTGACATCAATATATTTGGCCCGAGAGATAATACCAAATATGTATTAGAGCTGGTCCGCCGGCCGTCGTGCCAGTAGAAAGCATTCACCTCTAATACTATAAGTCCCAGAATGCTTTGGAGATGTGTTGGTGCCTGCCCTCACCACTTCTGTTGACTCTTGTTTGCATTTGCTTCCAGTTGCCTCGCTCAAATTTAAACCACCCCTTCTGAAAAACATGCAGATGTTATTGAAATTTCTCAATAAATATTTAGTTTGGCCCGTGACTTAGTTTTTAATTTTGGCCCTCTGTGAATTTGACTTTGACACCCCTGAGTTAGAGACTGAGGGGCGACAGTTTTCTAATGTAATGTGAATTGGAGCCAGTGTCGATGGAGTTGGAATTGTGCCCATGATCATTTCCTATTTGGAATGCGGCGGCTAGCGGGTTAGCTATGTCCATTTATATACAGTCTATGGCATGTACCTATGATTTTCTTCACATTATAGTGCTGACGGTTTAAACACTCAAGTGATTCAGAACATTCCATCCATTTTCTTCCGCATTGCAGGGGAAGCAATCTAAGCAGGGACTTCCAGACTCCCCTCATCCCAGACACTTCCTCCAGCTCCTCCGGTGGGACCCCAGAGGCATTCCCAGACCAGAGACATAATCAGAACATAAAAAATGAAGTGAATAGTTTGTTACAGCGATATTACGCAGCTGCTCTAGAACACTCTTCAAACATCTAGTTTCATATAGGAATATTTTTATTACTAAAGATTAATTTTATCTTCTCTTTGAGTTATTTTATTTTCACAGGAATGAACATAAAAGCAATTTCACTATCTGTACAGCGAGATGACAATACCCAGTGGACTGTTCATGTATTATAAAACCCAATGTAAATTCATAGTTGTAACGTTCTGGCCTGGAGAACTGTCACTTCGACTCTTGGCCGATGGTGCCGCTGGTTGTTGAGGTTGGTGTTGTGTAAACAGCCATCTACACCCCACACTGACCTATTGCCACTTAGCATTAGCTTAAACTCCTCTCTGGCTATGGGAGGTACTGCACTCATCACTAACCCAAGTGCCCCTTCTCCAGTATTCAGCCCACAGAGGACAGATGATTAGAATGCAAGAGCAATGATTCTCCCTTGCAAGCAAATATGTGCATTATTAAAACCACTCACTAGAATTATGAATGTATAATGACTATGGATTAACTGTGAAGCTACACACTGTGCAACCTAATTAACCATTCAAAAGGAGATACTTGTATTTCCTTATAAAACAGTGCTTAAAAATAGAGTAGTTGACTTGAATTACCACATGAAGCTGCCAAAGATTAAATTTTATTGGCTTAGGAATGAAAATATGTAAAATATGTATCTAAAAAGGACAAGAGCACAGATACAAGCGGTCGAATTTAGTGGCTGTTCGCTCCTTTAGAGATGGGGTGAGGAACTCGGAGTAGAGCTGCTACTCCTCCATGTTGAGTAGAGCCAGTTGAGGCGGCTTGGGCATCTGTTCCCGATGCATCCTGGACGCCTCACTGGAGAAGTGTTCAGGGCTGGAGGAGCTGGAAGAAGTGTCTGGGGTGAGAGAAGTCTGGGTGTCTTTGCTTAGACTGCTGCCCCCGTGAACATGGAAAATTAAAAAATAAATAAGTTAATAAGTACGTAAAAAATTAAGATAATATTTATTTCACAAAATCCAAATCTGTAAGTCATTTTTTCTTCATCTCAACAGTTTATAATTATTCTGTATGGCTCAGAATTGTTATTTTTTACATTATTTAAAGCAACAAAAAGCTCCCATTAGTGAGAAGAGGTCATGTTCCGCTGATATAAAATGGCAGGTGTAATTTTCCTCCAGTCATGTTTGTGTCTCTTTAAAATAGCCCGGCGTACACGCACACAGGACTGCAGCGTCTTTATACTCATCTTCATACGCTGCTGCCAAATGGTACCATCCAAAGAAAAGGCGCCACAGCTTTTGTGGCGGGCTTTGCTGCTTCTCAGAGTGCCACCCAGAATTGGATTATCCTAAATACTCGAGTGAATTATTGATTTATTCCGTCTTTCCATTAGCACCAAACTGAACCACAGAGATGCGTAACATATGCCAAATTTATTTAAAGAGAGCAGTCGGGGGGTTTAGTGTTGGATCCAAACACTTATACCCAAATGATTCATGCTTCATTATGTGTCACACTTAGAACATTATGCAATATAGCTGGAACAAAGTGTACATAGTATCTTAACTCACAGTTGGTTTGATAACATCTACAAGTAACATTTTTGGATTTTGACAAGAATTAACTAACCATTAGATTTATATAGCGGCTCATGGGTCAAGACACCCATAACGCATTTCAGGGCATTATTCATTCACACTCGGTGGTGGTAAGATATGATGGTAGCCGCAGCTGCCCTGGGGTAAACTCAAGGAAGCAAGGCTGCCAATTTGTGCCATTGGCTCCTCCGACCACCACCAACACTCAACATTCATACTAGGAAATGTGGGTGAAGTGTCTAGCGCAGAGGTGCCCAAACTTTTTTTATCGAGGGCCACATCTCGAAACATATTGAAAATGGAGGGCCTCAAACCGGTGATCAGTGCAGTGCGGTGCTTTAAACACAGCTTTGACAGAGCCGCTGTGTATTAATAAGGCTTGAAACACATTCATTTTAGGTCTGTATCACATTGCAATGTGATGCTTGAGAATATAGCGGTAGAAAGAGTTTAATTTGCAGTTAAAAGTTCTGCTTATGATCAATTGGGCCGGTTCAGGAGGCCTGAGGGCCAGTAAAAACTGGTCAGAGTTCCACATTTGTACACCTCTGGTCTAGCGTAAGAACCATAGACTGTATATAGAAGTGTGATGTCAGCCGTAGCGTTTGGCTCTAGTCAAATAAAGCTCATCGAGGCTAACAGTTTTAGGAGCTAATTTGGAGCCGAGTTCCATATTTGGAAATCTGACAGATAGTATCATAGTATCATAGCAACCAAAGAGCCAGTCTGAACCGAGGCTGTGGAAGGTAACGCCCCTTCCCGCCCGCACCACTGATTTAGCAGAGAGCGCACTCCTAGCAACGCTGTCAATCAAACCTGTTGCTGATAGGAAAGACGGCACCTGAAGATCAAAATGGCGAGCCTGACAGCAGCAGTTACAGAGAGAGGGTTGACAATTTTTCTGTGTAAGGTGCATTCGAGTCAGAGTTGATGGAGCCAGAAGCGCGTGCAGGATCCACTTCCTATTTCGAATGCGGCTAGCAGGTTAGCTATGTCCATTTATATATGCCCCTCTGTTGCACCTGGTAATCCCAGCGCTCTCCCATCCAAGTACTAACCAGGCCCACCCCACTTAGCTTCTGAGATCTGTCGAGATCAGGCCACAGATGTTGGCACTTTCCAAAAGCTGGGCAGTATAGAGAACAGCATAAGGGAATGTTGCACACTGCCATAAACAGTGTATGAGAGTATAATGCAGATTTTTGGCTCTAGACCCAAAGTAGAGGTAATTAAAGGTTTCTTGTTTTTTTTCATTTTTGGAGGGGAAAGGGTGGCCTCTCCTCAGATTAGTCTTCAGCCATTTACCGCTTGTTTGAGTCCAATACAGTGCATGTTGTTTTAAAAATCACAATCATTTGTTCTGCGGTCGATAAAACAGCCAATGGTGCAGCCTCAAATTTTATGTTGTGCGTTAGATAACCGCTGGTCTTTTTACTGTCCAGAGATGAGTTGAAAAGACCCAGCTGTCTCCTCGTCTGTGTTGTCAGCCATCAAAACTCTGAATAGAAACTGTATTTATTTATTTAGGCCAGGTGTTGCAGTGTTGGAGCCAGCACTTGTAATGGGTAAACTGTGGTGCTTAAGTGCATGGTTCTGCTGGGTTCCCAGAGGGCATCTTTGACTCTTAGTGTAAAAAAATAAAATAAAATAAAAAAACACTCACTTTCTTCAGTATGGGAACTTTGCACTTCAATTGAGCAGTGCTTGACTGTTGACTGAAAATACTTCCAACTCTCAATAGTGTTTTAACCAACAGTAAAAGCAAGAGGGACTATTTTTTGTAATAGAAGTATTATTAAATGCCCTGTACCAGATGCCTTGCCCCAGTACAGATATATTGTAAGCAGCTCTTGAGGTTATAATCCACCGCACATTGTCTGCATCTAAAGCATCTTATTGTCCAATAATCACAAACTGCATTCTTAGCATGCTAGTTGTCAGCTTTACCCTCGTGGCGTAACTCTGTTCTGGTCTCTGAGAGTTGTGAAAAGTATTTATAAAGATCCTATATAACGCAAAACTGACTCTTGTGAGCTTTAAGCCAAGTTAGAACACCGTTACCTCCTCAAAAACATACCTGGAGTTGTGTTTTGTTTCATTCACACGTGTCTGAGTAATCCTGCATTATTAGTCTGTCTACATCTCCAAAGCTCAAAATTCTCTTTCAACTTTCTGATGTCATAAAGTGGTTATTTTCAATTTAACAGCTCGTTTTACGTTTGTGGTCAGTAGAGATGAGCAATCCCAGAGCTTAAAATATCCAATATAATGATTCTGGTGAAGGTGTATGAGGTTTAAAAACACAGAGGAGCACAGTGTTTTCTGTTTGAAAGAAGAACTCAGCCTAAATATGCAGGGTTTGTGTGTTAAATTTGTAAATGAAACAAAATACAACTCCAGGTATGTTTCTGATGAGGAAATATTATAACATAATTTATAGGACCCATATTACACTATTTTCTGATCTCATTGCAATGAATATGGGATACACTTGTCCCTCGATATGTCGTGGTTCACCTTTAGCAGTCTTGCTGTTTTGCGGATTTTTTGTGTGTAATTTTTCATGTTTTTTTTTTTTTTTTTTTACAGCGTATGAACATGCATTGTGTTCTGTGTCCTGATTGGCTGAGGAACTGTAGACCATTGTCCATCAGTCTCCAAATTTACATCAATGTTGGATCACGGTGTGACTCTGAAGTGCTGTATGTTTGCAAGTTTTCTCCCCGACAAAACCCACAATGTCGATGAAACGTTCTGCACCGACAAAGGCACCGATGAAGGTTTGAACTTTGAGAGAGTTTAAACAAGAGAGAAATGTGAGAAAATGTTAATGCCTGTGTGAGAAAAGTGTATAAAGTGTGAGGTGAGGGGTTTTACAATTTTAAAACATATAGAATAAATGTAAAAATAAAGCAGACTTCACGAATTTCGCTTATTGCAGGTTATTTTTAGAACGTAACCCCCACGATAAATGAGGGACTACTGTTCATCGATTGCATAAGATAAACCGTTTAAAACCATTTAAATGAACTATCAAGAATACACCGCTTTTAATCTGTAGGGAGAAGTTTGAAGCTTCACTCTGTTGTGGTTTTGGAGGTGAACGAGGTTGTCACATGTCACATTACTACATAATCCAAACGTCAAGTATCGGCACTAGCAGGCTCACCCCTTCTTCCTTCACAGGGACAAGTCCTCCGTAATGAGTCCAAATTTAAAGACGCGCTCAGAACGCACAAAAAGAACAACAAACAAAACAAAAAAATTGCCTCAATTTCACAGGCTGCACTGCTCGATGTTCCATCCGCCTGCATTTAACAGCTTAATTAAGGTCCTTGTGAGAGAAATACTTGACTCCCAAATATAACCTTTAGCAACAATGATGTAAAAATCGTCTATTTTTTTGTCCTGGAAAAAGGTTTAAGCTTTTAGACTTCCTGTATTTTTAGAAAATCACCAATTTGAATGAAGGAAATATAAAGTTTACATTTTGAGTGCAGTATTTTCTAAATGTTTATTTGCTTCTCTCACCTCAAGCTCACCTGCACAGCTTCAGTTCTCACTGTCTACAGGTGAACTCTTTTAATGCGCACGATGTTTCAGCTTTTAAGGCTTGGGACACGATTCGGTTGAGTGTACATCATTGTTATCGTGCCCAAACCCTTGCTGTTCCCACTGGATTTCGTTGTTTGTGTTGATTTATGGAACGTTGTAAGAGGACCTTGGCATAGCAGTTGCAAATGCTTTTTTCTCCTCTGTTCTGCTGTTGGAGATTACACGAGATCCTGCAGAGAAAAGCTGATGCGCCTGGCTTGCGTCCTATCAACCTCCATAATGACACTCCAGCCTCCTGTCATTTCCAATGGACCATTTCTTTTTTTCTTCGCTCCCTGTGGAAAATTGTTTACAAAGAAATGAATGTCGGTTTGTCTTGAATATCCATTTCCAGTGAGAAATTGAACAAAGCAAGTGTTTCTTTAGATCCCTATGGTACATCCTGTGGCATTTTGAAGCGAGCCAGTTCTGTGTTCTGCCTCCAGCGTATTGCTGAAGCCTCCAGGCTAGCCTCCTGCTCAACATAGAAGAGGAAAAAACACACACACAAATATAACTCTGTCTTCTCTGACATAAACAGGATCCTGTGGCTTCATGTTGAGATTTAAAGCAGACCTATTATGCAAAATGGACTTTTCAGAGCTTGTGTTATAATAGTTTTGCCTTCACATTTACCCTCTTGGAGTTGTTTTTGGAATATTCGTGCATGTTTGAGTAATATTTAATTGCTTATTTTCAAGACGCCATATTGCCGATCAGTCCCTGTTTTCACTGCCACCAGCATACGCCCACTGTGACGCACCTTCTACATTCTTCAATATACACATAGGGTTCAGCTATAGCCATTTTGGTGCAAATGAAAAAATCAGCTTTTTACTAGTGTGATCTGCAGCTGTCCATCGGAGGAGCCGATAACTCCACAGCTCTTTGTTGTAACGACGTTCACGGCGACGTCAGCTTCCATTGGGCACTGTAGTTTTCTAACTCAGAAGTCCGTAGACATCGTTTTAGATTAATATTGCCATTTAAAATAGGTACATTATAACCATGGGTGTCATACATTTTAACTTAACAGCAGACACAAGCACAGTAGATCTTCTTTAAAACATAGATTTTGTAACTCTGCACGTTTGTTCTTTATCATATATTTCAAGTTCTTTAAAATACACCATTATGTAATCAAAAAGATACCTTCTACACCCCACATTGAAGGTTTTACTTTCAAATTCATTTCCAAACAAATACATTACAGTTCTGAAATGTTAATGCAGACTTGTACATGAAAAATACTATTACATATAACAGAAAGACCGCTTCACATTTTGAACAATTTAGTTTTACTTATTATTTTATTTTATTGTATTTTTTTTATCATATATAAGAATCAATAACTCTACACTGCCACTGTCTCCTCTCCTCACCTCTAAACACCATTTTGATGCTGGGCACAGTTCCTCCACGGTGTCCTCTAAAAACAAGATGAAAACACGGCGTTGAGCTCAGCCGTCTCTATCCATCACCTGTGAGCGGTGGATTGAGCTGAAATACCAGCCCCAGTGCCGCTATAGGCCCTCACTGTCGTTTAGCTCTGTGGGAAACCTGCAGACACACGCATTTTTCAGGGCCGATGAGCCGTGGGGGTCCCATCGCTGACACCCCATCAAGTGGCGTGAGGGATCTCCGGATGACCCCAGCGCGGCCGCCATGTTTGCAAAGTTAATGATCTGACACAGGGTAAGGCGACGCACAACACAGAGAAACGAGCACTTGCTATGAGGTAGAAACATAGACTGTACATACAAATGAACATAGCTAACTTGCAAACCATCACGTTTCAAATAGGAAGTGAGCATAGGCGTGCTTCTGGCTACATCAACTCTGGCTCCAATTCACTCTCTCCATAACTGCTGCTGTCAGGCGCATCGTTTTGGTCTTAAAATGTTCATATTGATGTTCGTTCTACCTGGACCTAGTGATTTTTATTTCACTATTGTGTCCATAACACAAGATATGACCATTAATAAGAGATAAATCGAGGGCCTTCTTTCTCTGATTTTGCTCCCGCTAGCATTAGCAATAGATTTGATTGACAGCGTTGCTAAGCGCCCGCTCAGACCTTCAACAGTCTCGCTCTGGATTGCCCTTACAATTGCTAGCCCTGACTGCTAGCCTTCATTTGACTGGATTTAATGGGATGAATGGGGTGGGATGAAGGTGAAAATGGCATCTGCGATTAAAAAAAAACTAGATTCCTTTTTGAATGACGAAAGAATATGTGTCTGTTTAAACGATGAAAAAGTGAGAACTCCGCCTACAACCACATTTCAGGTAGAGTTGCTAAACTGGGCTGTGCCTGTGGACTAAAGGGGAAAGTGAAGGGGGATGAGGGGCAGTATAACAGGTGTAAGAACAGGGACCCTCACTTCAAACTCCACCCCTGCAGCCGGGTGTTTCAGTTTCAGGTGTAATCAGAAGCACCTGGCTGTAATCAGGGCAGTCTTGTGTGATGTCACCAACTACTGGAAACTGCAGAGACGTTTTTGACCAGAAAGCTGCAAATTTTGATTAACTTTCAAGTCCAAAATGTTGGTTGATCATGAACAAGACGTAAAATATTCTGGAGTGCCATACCTCCCACTTTTATTCTCTGAGTTTTAACACTGTGTGAGTTGTGTGATCCTTGATGTCTCATATTAATTCTATATCATTTATATATTTGGGTTTTTTATCTAATTTACTTCTCATGTACAGTGTTTTTTTTTTATTTTTTTATTTTTTTTTTTTTTTATTATTATTATTTATTTATTTATTTATGTATTTATTTATTTTTGCTTTTTATTGCTTTTGTTTCATTGTTCTAATGTATTGTATTAGTTCAGTTTGTCTGAAATGTATTTCCACAAACTTTTAGAGTTTTAAATCAATATGTGGAAACTATCGCGTACTATGTGCTATACAAATAAAGTTGGATTGAATCTCCATGGAGAAAAGTAGAGGACACCACCAGCCCAAGTTACAAGCCAGATCTGTGGAATAGCCAACTTCCTTATCTATTATAGAATGCATGTTTAGAAAAAAAAAAAAAAAAAAAAAAAAGCTGCAGTCCTATAAATTGAACATGGATACATTTTAAGGTCCCATATTATGCTATTTTCTGATCTATGTTATAATATTTCTTCATCACAAACAGACCTGGAGTTGTGTTTCGATTCAAAACACAGGCTTAACACACAAACCCTGAGTTCTTCTCTCAAACTGAAAACACTCTGCTCCACCTCGTGATGTCATGTGGTAATACAGGGAGTCCTCCACTGTTTTTTGAGACTCCACACACCTTCACTAGAATCATCTGGATGATTTCAGATGTGGAATTGCCAATCTCTACTGAACGAAAGGTAACAGGTAGCTGCTAACTTGAAAACTACCACTTCATGACATCACAATGTGGAACGGAGCATTTTGAGCTTTGGAGACTAATAACAAAGAGTTAATCAAACATGTGTGAATGAAATAAAACACAACTCCAGGTCTGTTTTTGAGGAGGTAACATTATAACATGCCTTAAAGCTCACAACAGTCAATTATAGGACCTTTAATGCCCTGCTCCTGAACATTCCCAGAAAAGCAGAAACATCTCCCTGGAGAAAAGCAGTTGATGGAATCCCACCCAAAAGTTGTATAGCTTTTATTAACAGGCATTACTCTCAAGGTTCATTTTAGACAGCACTGCCTTTGTTAAGTAACTGCGGCTGATTTAAGAACAGTGCTCTGTGTCTCTATCTCTAAAGTAATAACAGCACATTACTTGTAAATGCTCTGAGTGCTTCTTTATTAGGTTCTTTCTTATTGTCAGCAAAAAAAAGCTTTACTATCATGTTTTATTTGGGTCATGATGGCACAGATCAATGTCTATGGGTCACCTATGAAAAACAGTTGCCCCTTGAGCCTTGTAAACCACTGCCTTGATAAACCTACTCATCCCTTTCAATTTAACTATGAAAAACAGCATCGCATTCTCCCATTTTATGATATTCACCAAGAGGTCCCTATTTACAGCGAGATATTTACGGCGTTTCATTAATGCCCGAGCACAGTAAAACCCCAGGTCACTAATGTTTTCTCCCTATTCTTCATCAGTGACATGCTGTTTATTAGTTACTGTTAGACTTTTCACTTGCCCTACAGGTTTAAACAATCTAAAACAAAAAAAACTAAAAAACACTGCAGTCATTAGGTAAATTGATTATATAGTAATTACCCAGCGCACCCCACTTTTCCAGCACTGCAAGAAAGTTATTAAAAGGAGTAATGCTAAGTGCTGTTTACATTGGTCTGTTTGTAAAATGAAAAGTAATTAGGCTGAGGAAGGAAAGAGATGAGGAAAAAAGAGAGAGAGAGAGTCTATGAGAATACTCTGTGCGTTCTGATTGGCTGCCAAGAACATCATCAGATCATGTGCATTACAGAGAAGTAATTAATATCACAACTTTCTCCTATCTAAGCGTGCCAGACAGGGAGAATTGTGCAGTGGCATCATTAAGTTAAAATATTTGGTCTGTATAGTGGCAGAGTGGTTAGCTTTGCAGTCTCGTATGATGTTATATGCTCAGATGAGGGCCAGCTTTTCCCTGTTGGTTACATTGTACTTTGCCAAAAAAGAAAATTCATAAATGTTGACCCTGATCTTTTGTATAAGATTAGACCCAAGAACAACAAACATTTTAACAATATTAACTTTAGCTGCTCCTCATCTGCATTATTGGCCCAGGGCAGAGATGTCAAGCTCAAAATTACTCAGTGGGCCAAAACTAAAAACTCAGATAAATTCACGACTGCAAATTGACTGCACCTGATATGTCATATTTAAACTTTTCATATGGAAACAAACTTTAATTTTGCTTAACCCTGGAGAACCCAAGAACCCTTTCCTTCTTTGAAAAATTATGAACAAAGCATTAAATTACTGCTATAACGGCACTGAACACAGAAATATCCACTTTTTCAATTTGAACCCTTTATTCCCTAATTTAGGATCAGGGCCAAATTTGACCCATTGGGCTTACTAATTTATCCAAAAAGAATATAAAACGTACTTCTAGACATTCTGCAAGCTATTACTAAAAAAGATGAACAAAAAACACAATTTAGCCAACCGCTGGTTTGCTGAGAAGACGATTTTGTTTTGGTAGTTTTCCAGCTCAACAGGTCGGCCATCTTGTCACTATCACTCTGGCTCATTTTAGTTCAATTTTCATCCACTAGGTGTCTCTATGTTGGGGCCAGAAGTGGAACTCTGGGCTTTTGAAGTTAAATTTGACAGTTTGTTTTTTTTTTGTGTTTTTTTGTTTTTGTTTTGTTTGTTTGTTCATTTTAGGTAACAGCAATTACCTGTGGCCAAAGTTGATGCCATGAGTTCTCCAGGGTTTTAAACACAAAATCTGGAACAACTCAAGCTTGATATTACAAACACATGAGAAATTACATTTGTAATAAAAGACACATTAGTAGTGTTCAATTCGTATTTAAATAAATAAAATAAATTATTCCCCTCTCTGTAGTAATTAGTTTGGTCAAGGTGATTAGTAGCTTGTTTGCTAATGAGTGTCAACAGAAAAGGAGGGGCACTTACTGGTCTCGACTGCGTACCAGCGTACTAGCAAAGCATTGTGGGATTTGTAGTATTAATGGTGCACGCGCTATATACCAGCGAGCCAGCTCTAATTGCACATTTGATATGATCTCATGGGCCAAATATAATTACCCCACGGACCAGATTTTACCCCTGGGCCTGAGTTTGACATATGTGGCTTAGAAAATGTTGGGACGTCATCTGAAATCCGGTAATAAGTTCCTCACAAAGTTGAATGATATGGAAGGGCTAGCACAATATTTAAATCAGGGTGTACATTGCGACAGGCAGAATGGATGACATCGAGATACACGTTTGTGGGTGGAATATGTTTTGAATATCTTTTCCTTTGAAATCAATGTTTTCGAAGCAGAACGGTTTGGTAAAAGCTAATGTTTGCTGACTTGACAAATGGGCCATGTCAAGACCAAATCTGCATTTCTATTGGACGAGGCTGTGCTCCATCAAAAATAATACGACAAATGAGGTTTTATGCAGATGTGTGGTCTATGAAAATACATACAAAACTACACTGTGTTTGAATGAACCTCAGAGGTCAGTTTAAGACAGGGTGAACAGATTTTCAACATGAATGGGACACGCCAGGTTGTGGTGGTTGATAATAATAAACTTGAGAGAGTGTAATTAGGAACATTATTAAGAACTCGGTCCAGTCTCAACTCACTTGTGAATCCATATAAAATGAAAGAGAATTCTGCCATTGCGACTGAGTACACTTTTTGCCCTTCTCGTAATTTTCAAGCAGTTTTCTATATTTGACAATATTTTACCTTTTTTACTGTTGGCGGGGATCAAATGGGCCAAAAATGGGGACACCCGGGACATTTCTCGAATAAAACTGGGACAAAGCCACTGGGACATGGGGCACAGGGCTCAAAACTGGGACTGTCCCGGGTAAATAGGGACATTTGGTCACCATAGTTTAAGAGGCTGTTATATTCCTCAAACTGAGACTCAAAAAGCTTGAATCAACAGGTCTGAAAAAAACGCCTTCTCATCTCTGTTCAACATCCGGAACATGTGCCTTCAGTTGAAGCAGATTTTCGGATAGAGGCTGCTGATTAGAGCAGGAAGTCTCAGGTCTCTGTGTAAGAACAGGTGGCACCACACAGCTCAGATTTCTACAGAACTCTACATCACAAGTGCCGACGAGAACCAGAAAGAGAGAGCATGCCACACCAGTCCTCAGGTCTCTCGCACCAGCTCCCCGTGAGCTTCAGGATGGATTTGAAAGCACTTTTAGTTTTTATAAAAGTTTAAATAGCTCTTAACAGTCTTAGTTCTATTTATATATCGGATCTGCTTTTATCATATGAGCCCTCTGAGACCCTCACATCCAGGTTGCATAAAGCTTCTTGTTAATAGCAACTGGATTACTACACTTGTTTTGTTAAATTGACACATGGCCCTTTCTCCGTAGTAATTTTCACATAATTTCTCACCTATTATGTCTTCTTCCCAGCACTTGTGTTCTCACTTCAGTTGAACTTCACTAGTGTTTAGGTGAAGGCCGACGCAACCTGCATTTTGTGTTCTTTCCTCCTCCAAATTTTGTCGATTTACATTTACACTTTCAAAAACAAATCAGATATTCATCACTGCTTCGGTGACCGGAACCAAACTCATTTTTAATTTTTTCTAGAGGGTTACTTTTGAAACATTAAAAGACACAAACGCATCAACATTCAAACAGTAAGCAGACAGTCGAGAGGAACCAGCTGAGGTGGCCCGGTCATCTGTTCGAGATGCCTCTTGGATGCCTCCCTAGGGGGGTGTTCCGGGCATGTCCCACTGGGAGGAGCCTCCGAGGAAGACCCAGAACAGGCTGGAGGGACTATGGCTCTCGGATAGACTGGGAACACCTTCGGGTCCCACCTGAAGAGTTGGAGGACGTGTCTGAGGTGGGGGAATTCTGGGAGTCCCTACTTGGACTGCTGCCCTCGCGACCCGGCCCCGGATAAGTGGAAGAAAATGGATGGATGGAGAAACAGTGGTTGTACAGTTACAGTCACACATAATTAACAGTCACAGGATCAGACATATTCTGCTCTTCTAAGCACAATATAATATTTCCATTTCTCCCATATCTTATCAAATGTGTCCTTTTGGAGTAATTCTTTCCATGACAAAGATCGAGTATACCAGGTTGTGGTTGTTGTCTTCCAGAGTGAGGAGATCCACCTTTAATCATTTTTTAATTATTGATTTCCGTGCTGCTAAACTCTACTTACCAAACATACTCAACGTCCCATCTCAGCACTTGTGTCCACAGAATATAAAAGTCCAAATAAGTCCGAATTTAAAGACAATTGTAAATTAAATATTACTCTCAACTCTGATCGAAAATTATTCAAAAAAATCTGTGTCATGGGACATGCCCGAAACAAATGAAAATGTCAGCGTTTGCTCCCTGAACATCACACTTCCTCCAACAACCCAGTGAGCCTGAATAACGTGAGCTTTGTGCAGGTGTTATAATGTATCTGCTGAGGCCAGTCAAAACATCTCCATGAGTTTGAACTGGAGATCTTCCATTGGAAAGCATTGTGTTTTGGAACCAAACTCATTTTCAACAAAAGTATGGCAAATCACATTGACCTGCATACATTCCTCATAGAATAAGGTGTGGATATTAGGCCTACTTATAAAAGTAACAGACAATTTTAAGTCTGAAATAAACGTCCAATGCTATAAATCCAAACCAAAGCCTCCTGCTGCCCCAACTCACTTACCTGAAACTGATGCCGATCCTTCTGTGGCTCCTGTAGATCCTCAACCTGAGAACAAACCAGAAAACCACTCCCCTGAGACCAAAGATGATCCACTTACCGGTGGGGCTGACAAATTATCTGAAGAACCAGTTCAACCGAGCTGCGGACCCCGTTGATGTCGCTAGCTCAAATGATGATGACCAAACTATTCGTCGATCTACCAGGCAGCGACAACCATCTAAGCGTTTCCAATACTCTGCCTTAGGTAACCCCCTGGTTTCCATTGTACAGACACTGTTTCATTGTCTAGCTGACATCTATAGTGAAGCGCTGAGCAATGCTGCTTTGTCAAACCACCTTTCCCAATCGCGTATTCAAATAGTCTAACATGCACTGGGATGGGCTAACGGGGGGAGGGAGTAACTCGGGTGAAGTGCAGATTCCCTGTTATATAGATATATATAGTTATATAAGATTATTACTATAACTACTATTATGCAAGCTCCAGCTTTGTGTCTCCTCTTCTTCTTCTGAGCAAACTGAATCATCCTTGTGGTACAAAGTTGCTGAGAGATTGAACATTGTATCATTTTTGTAATGAAAATGTATACAGTGTGTATAAAGTGAGTGTGAAAAATGTATGGGTATTATTCTTGCTTGACCAGATGTGTTTTGGGGCTTTTGACTGACGCCTTGTTTGAAGCAATCATCACATCAGCAGTGCTATGTATAGGCGCGGCACTGCTTAACAGCTTGGTTGAAATGGTCTGTGACGAGTACCCACAGAGATCAGGGATCATTACGTTATGATAAAGCAGGTTATCACTCAGCAGGAGGAGCATTCGGCTTAATTAAAGAGTACCCATGAAGCTTAGTTATGCCTTCCTTCATTATGTCACAATGTAAATGAGATACTTAAATTATTGTACCTGATTCTATCTTGGCAATGTTCAAGAAATGTGTCAACTATTATTCATACTCTTGATGTGTGTGTGTATGTGTGTGCTTTTTTGTCTACCATTTACAGCACATTAGATCACTGCTACAAGTAACTTTACTGCCTGCCCCAACCTTGGAAAACAGAGACATTGCATAAGAAGGTGTAATTAAAAGTGCTCTATACAACTATTGAAATGAAGGGTCAGGCACATCCTTGTGTCAATAGAGATGTAATATGGTATTAAAGAAGACTTACTGTGCTTATGTCTGCTTTATAGCTATAATCTATGACACTCATGGATCATTATGTTATAATTGGACATTTTAAATCACAATATTCATATAAGACTACTTAATAAAAGAAAACGTCCTCTGAATTCCGTGTTCAAAAACTGCAGCGCCCAATGGGAACTGAGGTTGCCGTAAACGTCGTCACAACAAAGAGTCGGTGCCTTCCATAGAGAGCTGCTGATCGCAGCAGCGAGCAATGATTTTTTTTTTTTTTTTTTTTTTTTTCATTTGTACCAAAATAACTGCAGAACACTGCTGAATCCTACTCGTATCATCAATTAAGAAAATAAAATTGGAAAATTAAGTAAGTACAGAGGAGTGGGCGTATGCCAGTGTCGTCTATGGCGTCTTGAAAATAAGTGATTAAAGATTGCTCAAACTTGAACAAATCACTCCATATACTCCATTTGGGTAAATGGTGAGAGAAAACAATCATAACATGGTTTAAAGCTCTGAAAAGTCAATTTTGCAGAATAGTTTTGCATTAAATGTAATTTAAAAACTGTATCCACCTTGGATTTCTGCAAATACATGTGTTATTCTTGCTCCAAAATACCTTGTAAAACATGCATTTTTCCTGAACGCCGTCAGTTCTTCACAGAATTAACTTGTAACTTTTAATCTCATACTGTGGAACCTTCCAGACAAAGCACTGACATCTCTATGGAGACAAGCAGGTCGTGAACACTCCAATATAAAAGTAAAGAAGTGCTCCGTTAACTTAAACTCTAAAGTGATCTGAGTGCACACTTGTCCTGTCTCACATATGTACATGCTAACAGTCATGGCTGCGTGGAGCTCCCAGATGCTGTCAGTGAGGCAGACTGATTCATTCAGATGACATGGTAATGGTAATGTGCCAATGGACTGGCACAAACAAGCAGCATCTTGTTCCAAAACCATAATTAACACTCTGCTCTCAGCGCACATCCAGTGTTGGAGGACAACTGTTTAGTTTATAGCAAAACAGAAACAATAACTGAAGAATCTGGTTATCCTGTAACACCAACTCCAACTTCCACAATGGTTAAAACCTTCTTAAACCTTCCCATTTCAGCTTTACAGTATGCCGGAGACATTTTGGAGTCTGTAGATTATTATATGAGTAGCTTTGTTGAACAGATCTTAGTAGAATTGTTTGGTAGTGTAAAGTGTCGTAGAACATTCAACCACAAACAGCACATCTCATATTTAAAATGCTTAGATACTCAGATGTTCCATTTACAGTGTGGGCATTACATTTTTGTGATACTATAAAGTATTTCATTGCTCTCTCAAAAAGTTTGTCTGACAAGTTTCTTTGTGCCAGTGCCCACCATATTTGGCATTTTCAGTGGCTCAGCTGCAGTACATCTGCCACACAACATGCCGCAACTTACTGAGCTTCTGCCACAATCTGTAACGCCACATACAAACTCAAAACAAAAAACAACTAACTGTTCAATCACTTACAAATACAATCCAGTGGAAATTATGAACTTCTAAGAGTCTGGCAAAAATAGGTTTTAGGAATTATTTATTATAAATGCTGGATTTTGTTATGGTAATGCCTAGCTGAGAAACATGTATAACATGTGTGGTGAGGGGTTTTACAGACTTAAAAGATATAATAATTGTAAAATATAAAGCTGATTACTTTACGAATTTCGCCTATTGTGGGTTATTTTTAGAACGTAACTCCCACAATAAACCAGGGACCACTGTATAGCACTTTTCCACCTTTTAAGGCACTTTACCTCAAGAAACCACTCACCCATTCACGCAAACATTCATACACCAGCCTACACAAACACTCAGGGCGAGGTGGGTTACGTGTCTTGCCTGAGGACACAACAATAGCATTCATCTGTGGGAGCTGGAATTGCACCACCAACGTATGGGTCAGATCAGTTGACAAACGCTCTACCAGCTGAGCTACCGTCACCCCACTGTCATTTCACACTTCCCCCAAAATGCCAGGTTAGTGGATATGACCGCTCAACCAATGATGTTTATGTCAAGCGTGGGATTCGAACCGCCAACCTTTGGATCAGTGGACAAACTGAGCTACCATCGCCCCACTTGACTGCCTTGACTCAGGGCAGATCATAAGCTGTCATTTCATATACTTAACTCAATTCTCCCAAAATGCCAGGTCAGCGGAGATGAACGCTCAACCAATGACGTTGAGGATTCGAACCACCAACGCTCTACCTACTGAGCTCCAGTCGCCCCATTGTTATGCCTTGACTCAGCTCATACTTAACTCAATTCGCCCAAAATGCCAGGTCAGTGGATATGAACGCTCAATCAATGATGTTTATGTCAAACGCGGGATTTGAACCACCAACCTTCAGCTCAGTGGACAAACGCTCCACCAACTGAGCTCCGCCCCACCGTTATGCCTTGACTCAGGGCAGATCATAAGCTGTCATTTCACATCTTTAACTCAATTCCCCGAAAATGCCACTTGCGCAAACACCTTGAGCTGTAGATATGTTGCTGTTCTGTGATAAGCTCTAAAATAGTCAACTAGACACTCAGCTGATAGTTTTAATGGCTGCTTATGGAGGCTTACAAGCTCATTTTGCCCAAATAGGAGCTCACCCAAACACCGCACGCTTTTGTCCTGGAGTTGACAGTTCTTGAATCATATACTCATCTTGCTATGGCGGCGCAATTGTATGCTTTCCCAGCACAATTACCAAGCCATGACAGGCTATTTCGCCTTTGTCTAACTCCTCACTTACCATTCCAAATGTATCCATTACTATGCAGATTGGTCCATTATAGCCAGCAGCAGGACACTTATTTTCAAGTAAGATGTTTTTTTCTTTGTTTAGTTTTTTGTACCATGGGCAGCCGTGAAACTTTTGATCAAGAATGTGACACAAACCCAATGCAATTTTATTTCAATTACTGCGCAAAAGCCAGTCCTAATTCTGCTCCTTTTATGAGATTTGCAAAATAATGTGACTTTGCAAGACCTTGGTAAGTATGAGCGCTAACTGACCTCTGCGTTGTCTTTCAAGCTAGCAGCAGGTCTGACAAATGGCCCATTCGTAAGTCTTCACATGTGGTCGCTACAGCACAGTGAACATTTAACTCTTATTTTCGCCAACACCTCAGAGTATTGGTGTCCCCATACCCCAGGCATTGTCCCCAATCTCTGCGCTGACAGAGCTGCCAAAGCACGGCCACTCTTGATCCCCCAGGCCCGACAAGCCAATCCATCACCCCCTGCAGATTAACTTGACTACGTTTGTCACCGGCACCCGCCCTTCTATCAAGGGGACCTGAAATAGATATGCTAAAACATTTAACTGTCCACACAGATTAAGACGCTAGGTAATAGGCCATTACACTTGCTTTCACCTTCTAGATATCATATTTAAATGATCACTGTATTATCCAAGGTGCATCATTTGCCTTGATTTAAAATTTCACTTAATGTTGAAGGAGGTAGCAGTTTTCCACTTAAACATATACATAAAAAAAGATTAGCCAGGTTGAATTTGTTCATAACTCAAACCAAAAATTAAGGCATCCAACCAAATCTAAGAATGTACCAAAAACTACCATTGGAAAGTAAAAGTAGAAACTATGCACATGTTTATTATCTTTGTAATTAGGCCTGTCACGATGATTACTATATCAACTTATCATTCAATACATAACAGATGGAACAAAACCATTTGGTCGTCAATATTTATCGTGGGGACTTTTTCTTTGCCCGACTGGAACATTTGGTCAACTTTCTGTACCATGATGAGTTTTGAGCAGTAGATGGTCGAATTATTAATGTATAGACACAAACTGACTACTCAAGTGTTTATTGCAGTTCATGTATTTTAGCAATATTGTGCATTTAGAATATTTTTTGGGGGGATAATCCTGCTTTATGGTTTGGTTTCAGTATTATCGTTAATCATCAATATTTACTTCAGCAATATATCACACTTCAAAATGCGTATTCTGGGGAAAATGCTGGGGTCCTGAATGTTCACACACTGATGCGGAGCCAATGAGCAGGTCAGGTCCGCAGTACTAACCAGATTAAGCCCACTCTTTATAGCCCTTTATAAGCAGTAGACATTTTCATTTTATGTATTTTTTATCTTTATTTGAACAAGGAGAGCTCACGGAGAGTACCAGACTAATTATCATGAGCGACCAGTTAAAATATAGAATGATACAAATAAAAACAAAATAAAAGACTACAGAGGTCCATTTAAAACATTAAAAGCAGTAGCAAGTGTGATTATAAACGTTTATCACCAGATTATTAAAGTGCATTAGTGATACCTTATTTTCCAGAGTATAAGTTGCACTGGAGTATAAGTCGCACCAGCCAAAAACTGCGTATTACATAAACATATACGTCACATATAAATCGCAGGTGAGTATAAGTAGCACCCCCAGCCAAACTATGAAAAAAAGTGTGACTTATTGTCCGGGAAATACAGTTTTGCATGTCCTTGAAATGTATTCCATTGTCGGGAAGCAAAATAACCAAAAGCATTTTTCCAGTTTCAGTTCCAGTCCAGACTGTATTAAAAGTTCCCATATCAAAGTTCAACAAACAAGTGAGATATTTTGGCAGTCTATGAAGTAGTCTCGATAAATACATTTTATATAGTGTTGTTCTCTTCTGACAGATAACAATGTCCAATCTACTTTTTCATAGAATGTACAGTGATGGGTTTTAAATTCATCACCTGTTATGAAACAAAGGGCTGAATGAAAGAGTGGATCTGAAGGTTTCAAAGTAGAGGCTGAAGTCTGTAGATTATATCTCTATAATCTTGTACATAGGGGAGTTCTGAGTGCTGTCCTCGTCTCGTCTTGTCTCCTGCTCTGTGCACACACATCAGTAAAGTCTGAATTTTACATATGTACACGGTGCGTCCCTGTACCGTGGATGGAGTGACAGATGTGGATTTATTAGCACAGTGGCGTACAACTCCTTCACAGTCGCAGCATATTAAAACTGGATATTTTCAGCATATATCTTCACCACACATCACCGGTGTTGCATTATCTCATGTCTGACCAACCAGTGCACCGGCCGACCAGGAAAACTGCTGCTGCAACCCATGGTCAGTCTACTCCTTATTCATATTGTAATGATGTGATATTTTGTGTTTAGTTCAGAGTTAACACCTTTTGTTGTTCTTGTAACTATTTATTTTCTGTTGTTAATGTAACTGTTTTTGTATGTGACTCTTGGTTTCTATGCTCAAAAGTTAATGTGAAGGTTACTGGTCTGTGTTTGGAGACTGGCATTGAAAAACTATCACCCATCTCTCTGTAACTGCTGCTGTCTGGCTTGTCATTTTGGTCTTAAAATGTTTGTAATAATCCACGCTGCATTTTAATCTGGGGTACCTTGTTCGCAAATCAATATATGAACATAATAAAGGACCAATGGGGCACCTTCTTTCCCAGAGCCTGCTCCTGTTAGCGTTAGCTACTGGTTCGACTGACAACATTGCAAAGCGCCCGCCACCTGTTAAACCAGCCATGCGGGTGGGAAGGAGCATTACCCTCAACAGCCTCACTCTGACTTGACAATGATACTCACGGTCAGAATTCCAAATGTGGAACTCGGCTCCAAATTCACCCCATAACTGCTCCAGCCTCGATGAGCTTCATTTGACTGGAGCCGAATGCTCTGGGTGACATCACACTCCCTATATGTGTGATCCCTCAGTCGTCCAGGTCTGATCCAGAGCAAAAGATGAAGTTAAATCTGTCAACTGGACAAATCGTTGTGGGAGTGAAGACGTTTCGCTGCTCATCGAAGCCGCTTCCTCACTTCTGATCAGAATGCTGGTGGTCACTGCCTTATGTCTATCTGACACACTCCCTAGTCCTTTATACAGTCTATGATTACGACCTACAGTAGTACTTGTTTTCAGAAAATAAACAACCAGAAGAAAATTGCTGTGTTTTCTTACACCCAGAACGCTACATACAATACAATAATCTCTATGGGACTGTATGGCGTTTACATGGTAAAATAACCATGATTAAAGTACAGTCCGAGTAAAAAAAAAATCAGGACCTTCTTTACTTAAGAAAACTTTGTATATGATTGCTCTTTATGCTGAGATTTGGGCAAACATAGATCCATTATCAGTTATTTTCTATGCCTCCTTGTGACCACCTGCTATTTTTATTTGACCAATAGCTTGAATCTGATGTTTTTTTTACCTACCTTTTAGCCCATGTAGACACACAACAAACCTGCTTTCTGCTCCTTAATGAGACTAACATATAAAAGACCAGTGATTTGAATAACAGTGTCCATCTGTGTGAGTCACCCGGGTGCTATTAATGGCCACATAAAATGAACAGCACTCATAAAGCTGTTATTAATTGGAGCTGCCACCTAATCAGAGAGGCTATGCTTCAAGCCTGTCACTGCCTCTAACTTAAAAGTCATCCCAGTCCATCATATCAATAATGTAAAAAAAGGATGTAACACTGTCTAAGCACTATGAGAGACAATGATTGCATATGAAAGAGAATATGACAGGTTAGACTTAATTTTATTTAAAAAAAAAAAAAAAAAAAAGAAAATCATGAATTCTTTTTAAGATTTTCCTAAAAATCTTACCACACTTTTCCAAATTTTTACATTTTGGTGAAGTTTATAATTTACTTACAGTTGGACATGGGCGAATGGAGTTTAAAAACACAGTGGAGCACTTCCTGTGTTACCATATACGATCACAAGGTGGCACACATTGTTTTTCAGTCTGAAAAAAGAACTAAATGTGAAGTGTTTGCATGTTAAATGTGTGATGACACAAAACACTACTCCAGATGTGTTTGTGATGAGGAAACGACATTATATCAGATCAGAAAAATAGTATAATATGGACCATTTAGGCTCAGATAGACTGGTACGGTTAACTTTAAACAATGGAAATACTTTCAGACTGTGTCAATCTGCTCCAAAGCAAAGCTAGGGAAACAATACTTTTTTTTTTTTTTTTTCTCCAAAAGTGCTATTCTTACAATATACTTGACAGGGTGAAAAGGGTTCAGACACAGGTCCCTTCAGCTACAGTGAAAATACTTTGATACCCTGGCAATATTTTGTAGGAGGCGTTAATGCTGCCCGAGGTCCACTCATTTCTGCTTGGCATAAGCTGTCTGCTCTGCTCATGTGTAAGGGACATTTGACAAGATTATCGCTCCATTGGGTTTACATCATGGGCACTCCTCCAAGCATTTCAGTCCATTTTTCTCTATATACTAAATCAATGGCACTCGCTAAAGTTGGCTTCTTCCGCCATAGAACTTCCTAAGCACACACTTTCGATTCTGGCCTCTTGGGGTTTGAAAAGTAGCTTAATCTCTTTTAAACCTTTTCTTGTCCACAAAGCAGAGTGTCTACATGGTCCTGGTATTTTTATTTTGCGTCCTTAAATCAAGATATGAAGATTAATTTACGATTTTTAATGGCTCTTTGGTTGCTCGAATTTCCAAATATGGCACTCGACTCCAAATTCGCCCCATAACTGCTCTAGCCTCGATGAGCTTCATTTGACTGCTGCTCAACGCTCTTTATACAGTCTATGGTGTTAACACATAAAAGTGTGATTAATCACATTTGAATCGAGATTAAGAGTCAGTCATGTCTTGTCAAATGATGCTGGGTCCATTTTTTCTCCATATACTAAATCAATGGCACTCGCTAAAGTTGGCTTCTTCCGCCATAGAACTTCCTAAGCACACACTTTCGATTCTGGCCTCTTGGGGGTTTGAAAAGTAGCTTAATCTTTTAAACCTTTTCTTGTCCACAAAGCAGAGTGTCTACATGGTCCTGGTATTTTTTATTTTCCGTCCTTAAATCAAGATATGAAGATTCATTTACGATTTTTAATGGCTCTTTGGTTGCTCGAATTTCCAAATATGGCACTCGACTCCAAATTCGCCCCATAACTGCTCTAGCCTCGATGAGCTTCATTTGACTGGTGCTCAACGCTCTTTATACAGTCTATGGTGTTAACACATAAAAAGTGCGATTAATCACATTTGAATCGAGATTAAGAGTCAGTCATGTCTTGTCAAATGATGCTTGGGTCCATTTTTCTCCATATACTAAATCAATGGCACTCACTAAAGTTGGCGTCTTCCTCCATAGAACTTCCTCAGCACACACTTTCGACTCTGGCCTCATGGGGGTTTGAAGTAGCTTAATCCCTTTTCTTGTCCACAAAGCAGAGTGTCTTTTGACTTTACCACACTGAGAAAGGAAATTGAGCCTTGGATGTGTTGCATACCTCTGGGGATTACTTTGCTCTTTCCGGGTTTCAAGTTATTTATTTAAAGTATTTTTCAAAACTGGTGAATGAACAAAGATCATCGTGTTTGTGTTTGCCATTTTTAAATTATATAATGCATCAAGGTTTATGTGTGTTATACAGTTTGTTTGTT
Source organism: Periophthalmus modestus (assembly GCA_019594935.1). Lineage (NCBI taxonomy): Eukaryota > Metazoa > Chordata > Actinopteri > Gobiiformes > Gobiidae > Periophthalmus > Periophthalmus modestus. The sequence goes on from JAIEZT010001390.1 coordinate 30,660,188, forward strand.
TGCATAATTACAGTTTGTCATTAAGGTTGATAATAATTTGCTCTGTAACAAATTATGCCATCCTCGTTTAAAGCCCCAGTATGTAACTTTTTGACCAAAATTATACTAAAATAAAAATTTTTTTTTTTCATTATGGATGTGTTTATTGCACTGGAATTTTTTTTACAAACATGTGTCCTTCCTGCGGGTTTGGATCTCCACAAACCTGACTCTTATTTGGCTTAGAGAAAGGTCACCTCCTTGTTTCCATGGTAATCTTAGTCCTTTTAGTTATAATATTCCACAGTATGGCATAAAATGTATCTCCCTTCAGAATGTCCTGAAGTACAGATATCTGTACTTTCCGTAGGTAAATTTTACAATTGGTACTTTTTAATTTTACTTCACTATATTTGAGAAAAGTATCTGTACTTTCTACTCCACTGTGTTTTTGAGCAGGACTGAAAAGTAAAAAGTACTTTTCATATGATTTGAGGGGTTATTTTTACCATGTTCGTGGTAACATCCTGACTAAAGCTTTTGAGTTCAAGCTTCAACATTCAAGCAAACAAAAATAATACACAAATTTCATAAGAAAAAGTTATGTTTGTATTGCTTGTATTCATATAATGACCAAAATCTGTGCCACTTTTTAAATCAGTATCACTACATTTAACACAAACAAATGAACAATACTTTTACTTTTTACCTTTAAAGTACTTTTTTTAAATGGGTACTTCAATATTTTTACTCTAGACTTTTTCACATGATACTTTACTTGAGTAACATTTTAGTTCCGTATCTGTATTTCTACCTAAGAAGCAAAACCGAGTACTCCATTCACTACTGCCATCGCTTAAATCACTGTAATGTTTTGCCATTTATATATATACATTTTTGGACTATTGTTTCGCTTTCACTTGTTTCCTTCTGTGTAAAACGATCATATTTGTCATTCAGTGCGTGGGTTGTGTCTAATACCCATACTTTTCTGTGCAGAGTTGCTTGTTTAACCACACCTGGAGCTGGACTCTGCATCAGTGTGTCTACGTGGGTGTGATGCATGCATGAGGCTGATCAGAGCGGTCTCTTCTTTTCCGCACCTCTGCTGGGTATTAACCTTGACGCGGCGATGTGGGCGTTGATTGGTGGTTTGTCTACATATTTTGTCATTCTTATTCATAGTAAACGCCGGTGTAGTGTTTTAGTCTGTGACCCTGAAAACTGCTTGGGTCACTGGTGATGGTGTGATGTAAGTAATATTCCTCAGGTAGAATTCCCCATGCACAGTTCACTGACAGGTGGTAATTTCCAGGCTCCAGATTGCGTACATGACTTAGATGGTCCCTTCTGGTTAAATCAATGAAACAGCTCCCCTTAGTGTGATCAGAACATTGTTGGAGATGCGCAATGTCCCAGTGGCAGGTGGTTTCTCCAGAAGCTCACGATGCTTCTGTAGTAGCTTCAGTCTATGTGGGTATGTCATTCCCATTTTATTTTGTGTCTGTGTTAACCATAGACTGTATACAGTTGTCCCTCCCTGTATCGCAGTTCATCTTTCGCGGTCTTGCAGATTTTTTTTTGGTGTAATTTTGCATGCTTTTTTACAGCATATGAACATGCATTGTGTTCTGCGTCCTGATTGGCTAAAGCACTGTGGACCATTGTGTTCTGCGTCCTGATTGGCTAAAGGACTGTGGACCATTGTGTTCTGCGTCCTGATTGGCTAAAGGACTGTAGACATCATTTTTTATTTACCGTATTTTCACGATTATAAGGTGCGGGTAAAAGTTGCGAACATCATGGGAGCGATGGATGACAGACGGCGAACACAGTTTTACAAAGACTGGGAGGCAGCGCCGGGCGTGTAACGAGTTAGCTTTTGTATGTGTTAAATGCAGAATAAGCACCCATAACTGAAACTGTGCTTTATAATCTGGTGTGCCCTATGGTCGTGAAAATACAGTACATATAGGAAAAATTTATATTTTTATTACTCAAATACATTTTGGCCTGAAAACAGGTCTTGATCTTTGATTTCATTCTATAATACTGGACTTATTTTTTTAAATCTACGAAGGTTTGAACTTGAGAGAGTTTTTAAACAAGAGAGAAATGTGAGAAAATGTTAATGCCTGTGTGAGAAAAGAGTATAAAGTGTGTGGTGAGGGGTTTTACAGCTTTAAAACATATATAATAATTGTAAAAAATAAAGCTGAATACTTTGCTGAGTTCGCCTATTGCGGGTTACTTTTAGAGTGTAACCACTGTATATAAATGGACATAGCTAACCTACTAGCCACCGCTTTCAAAATATGAAGCAAGTATGGGTCCATCGACTCTGGCTCCAATTCACTTTCTACAGAAAAAACTGTGTCCCCCCCACGTCCGTAACTCCCGCTGTCAGACTCATCATTTTGGTCTTCAAATGTTCGTATTAACCCGCTCTACAGGATCTATTGCTCTGCTATTGTGTCCGTAAATAAAGATATGAACATTAATAACAGAACGACGAGGCGCCTTCTTTCCTTGAGATTACTCCCGCTAGTGTTAGTAACTGGTTTGATTGACAGCGTTGCTAATCACCCGCTCTCCTGCTAAACCAGCGGTGCAGGTGGAAATTGGTGCATCCCTCAACAGCTTCGCTCCGGATTGGCTCTTTGGTTGCTATGATACTCACTCCAAATTCGTTCCTATAACTGCTAGCGTCAAGTGACCTCATTTGACTGGAGCCGAATGCTATGGGTCGTGTCACGCTCTTTTCTGGTGTGGCTGATGTCTTTCTTATTCTGTAAAGCACTTTGAATTACTAAATAAACTTGCTTTGCCTCCTTTAGTTCACTTCTTTATATGGTCTATGTCCGAAAAAAGTGGGGCTGGGCAATTAATCACATTTGAATCGAGACTGTCATGTCTTCTTGTCAGTGATGCTTGAGTGATTTTAATCGTTACTGTGATTTGGAGCAGAGTCCAGACTTGGTTGGTGGTTTGCCCCCTGATAAATGAAGAAGAAAAAGTAAAAACTGTTATGCAAATTTGTGATTATGAAATGAATGCTAAAGTGGGTTATTCCATGTACTTTGTTTCTGGCATTGCAAACTCCATTTTTATTGATTATTTAGTATTTTGCTGTTTTATTCTGCAGAAGAGTAAAAGTCTTGTCATTTTTTCTCCACCACAGCCATCATTTACCCTACATTTCGTTGCAGCACATTCATATCTTCCTTGTATCTCTGCGCTAAAAGATGAAGTACAGGAAGTGAAGAGAAGAGCTGCGATAGATGAGGAGAAGACCTCTATATCGGAGGTCAGGGACAAAAGTATGATTATAGAGCAGGCAAATGCATTTCATATACTCACAGCTGTCTAGGCTGTACATTATGGAAATGAGTTTTCTTTCATCTAATCTAATGTAAAATTAATTCTGGGATTTGGAGTTATTTTTAATTACAGATTACAATTAAAAATTCTATCTGAACTCCACAATCTACAAATTCAGGTTGTATGAATGTGTTAGTTATATGTGAATATCGTGTACGCCATCGTAAAGACTTAAAGGTCCTGTATTTTGCAAAATGGGTTCTTATGAGTTTAAGCCATGCTCAAAATATTCTGTTCCACCTTGTGATGTCATCTAGTGGTAAATTTCACGTGAACAGCTCCTTTCACCTTTTGTTCAGTAGAGATTGACAATTCCAGCCTGAAATTGTCCAAATCATTCTAGAGAAGATGTATGGAGTTTAAAAACACAATGAAGCACCCGTATTACCACATGATGAGGTCACAAGGTGAAGCAGAGCATTTTCTGTTTGAGAGAAGAACTCAAAATGTGCCTAAATGTGCAGGGTTTATGTGTTAAACATGTATGAGTGAAACAAAACTCAACTCTAGGTATGTTTTTTCAAGGAAACAACATTATAACATAGAAAAGTAGTGTAATATGGGCCTTTTAAAGTTTGTAAATTGCAACACACAGATTTCAAATTTGATTCAAAAAGAACCTTTTTTCACTGCATATATGATATACTATTATACTGTATCTGGACTCTAAAATCGGGCTGAAAATCGGGCCTAAAAACTATTACTCCTTTATTCATGTTTTTGATAGAGCAGAGCAGCGGAGTGAGGTCACCGTGAATGTGTCCCCATATTTTAAATGTCACTTTGTCCCTCCTGATCAGAGTCTGTCAGTATTATTCAGCGATCTGCGGGTAAACAGGCAGAAATGATTTCCAGGACATGGTGATTAGCCTGGAGGGGGAGGGTAATGAAATGGAGAACCTGCCTGAGAGAGCACTCGCTTTATTAGTCCATTACACGTAACAGGAACTGAGGTCTGGAAGACCTCCAACAACCACCAACATCATGGTTTCTGCACTTCTCCTGCCTTTTATTTTTCATTCAAATCACATTAATGCCTATTTTTGTACGGGAGCTTCATAATCAAAATGGGTGAAGGGTGGCAGATCGAATCCTGCTCTTGACATAAACATCACTGTTAGTAAAAGAACAATTCAAATATGTCAACTGGACAAAAAGTCGTAGAAATGAGCTGCTTCTTCAGTTCTGGTGGACACTGCCACTGCCCCGGGTCCAGCAGTAATCTGACCCAGAACTGAAGAACTTGGATGAGCAGCTAAACGTCTTCACTCCTACAACTTTTTGTCCAGTTGACCGATTTGAATTTTTCTTTGACTATGGATCATACCTGGACGACTGAGGGATTACACAAACATCCCTGTGGAGCAGGCTGATCCAGTGACCCACAGGTTGGCGATGTGATTCAAGCTTCCATAGACGAAATGCTGCCGTTGTGTCCTTGGGCAAGATACTTAACCCACCTCACCCCCTGTGTCTTTGTACTCTGGTGTTTGAACATGTGTGTGAATGTGTGAGTGGTTCCTTGATGTAAAGCGCTTTGAGAGTCTTTGAAGGTGGAAAAGTGCTGTTATAAAATCTGACCATTGACCACAGCGATTACATTAGGTGTGGTTTTGCAAAGACAACATTATATCAAAAAAAGTGACAAGAAATATGTAGACAAAACAAAGAAAAGTTACTCATGCATGGTTTTGGTCAAATATGGTCTGTTTTTTAGAGGATAAACTGACAATGTGATAAGGTTAACTCTATAGCGTCAGATGCTATCACCACTGATAGACTCGCGGTTGTGGACTTTCCATTACTGTAACTCCGCAACCAATTGTGCTTCATGTAATTCAAATGGCGTCTCTAAGCAGAGGCATGGGGCTCTTTAAATATGTTACTGTCATTACAGTAATGTGCTTACGTCGTCTCTCGAAAACTACCAATCAGAGCGCAGGTGCCGCTGCAATTCTCCCAGTCAGTTATTTGATGCCTCAAAGGAAAAATAAAGGATGGGTGTGTAAAATAGAGGCAAATGTACAAGCTGATACTTCCTTTAACGTGATTTTTTATGGCAACAAAAAGAATAAAAGTATAGATGAGCTATACTAGTCTATAATGTGCTAAGTCTTTAAAGCGTGAAGGTAAACTTGAAGGTCCCAATGGACAGTTTGTCCTCTGTATTTTGACCCATCCTTTAATACCACAGCCGCAACGGAGGACAGGGCAGTGAAATGCCTGGGAACCCTCTCGGCACCAGGATGCTGGTGGAGGCGTACTTTCTGGGGATTCACCTCACATTCTGGACTTAAAAAAAAAAAACCGCTATCTTTTTTGTGAAGCTTTACATTCAACATTCATTGCAGAATTGTAGCTAACAGTATCTTTAGCATGTTGGGAAAATAATCCCAAAGTTACGCTAGATTAATTTTATAAACACAAGTAGTAGCTGATGAAGTACTCAGTTTTTTGTTTGTTTTTTTAAATAAAAGTACAGATACAGAGGCAAAAAGCTGCTCAAGTTAAAGTGTCGCATGAAAAAAATGTTTCTTTTTAATAATACAAATTGATTTCTTTTTTTTCTTTTTTTTTTTGGTAAGAATTTTGTGTTTTTTCGCGTGTTGCTCATGTCGAAACTTGAGCTCAAAATCTAACCCAGACATGTCAAAGTCAGGCCCGTTGGGTCAATTTGGCCGTTGATATGATCTCGCGGGCCAAATATAATTATATCAAACATGTATTAGAGCTGAAACACCACCGACCGCCATGCCAGTACAGCACATGCACCACTAATACTACGAATCCCAGAATGCTTTGAAACATGCAGATGTGTTGAAGTTTTTCAATAAATATTTAGTTTGGGCCCGCAACTTAGTCACAGCTTTTTTTTTATTTTGACCCTCGGTGAATTTGAGTTTGACACCCCTGATCTAACCCCTCAAATCATATAAAAAGTACTTTTTTACTTTGCAGTCCAGTTAAAGAATGTCGTGGAATCAAAAGCCAAATACCTGCTCTCAAATGGAGTGAAGTAAAAGTAAAAAGTATTCACTGTAAAAAGAACAGATACACAGATTGTTCTTCGTCACCTTCTACCACCACAATCAAGGAGATAAACACAAAAGAGATTCTTCATGGACTAAAAACTAAATCCAAAACTCCCCTGCTGTCAGATATATTTTCCTGATATTTTATTGAACACATGAGCCAAACAAGACTCGAAAGATCTGCAGACACGGCTCTCACAGTTCACATAAGAGGTATGTAACCCACTATATGGAGTTTTGTGAGAGTCGTGTCGATGAGAGTGAGGGGAGCGCTGACTTTCATGGCCTTCACTCTGGGGATAAGAAGTCATTAGAGAGCCAAGACACGGCGGAATTGCTGCCAGAGGTCAAAGGTCAGAGCAAGAATAGAGAAACCAAGCGTCGCGGTGCATCCCGGTGTGCGAGGGCCCGGGTGGAGGGCGGGGTCCCAGGGGTCGGGATGGAAAACAGCAGCAGTGTGGAATGTAACCAATCCGAGGAGGCCACAGACAAGGGCCCGGGAAGCACAGGGGGGTACTGATTGTTTTTGAATTGATTTTTGGGTGGAAAATGCAGTACTTTATCTGATGTAAGTATTTGATCTTATGTACAAGGTGTTAGTGCCAAAGTACTTTATAGCAGGAGACTATTAAAGTGGCTGTACCTTTTTTTTTAAATTTTGTGTTTTCCCCACAAAGAGTGCATTAAAAGTTTGACACAGTCAGACAGGTTCGTGCCTTCTGCAACTAATCATATGAACCATTTATTATTAGTTATTATAATTATAAACTAATACATATTTTATTTCTTGTCAACCAGGAAGTAAGTGTCGAAAGCAGGGTTCTGATTGGCTGCGCTTGAAAGTGTCATCTCAATTTCACTTCAGAATTTTAAGGCTGCGCTGAAATTTAATGAGTGATGGAACAAGTACTTGATTTTGTTACTTAAGTAAAAGTACAAATTCTGGGGAAAAAAAACACTCACGTATCACATGAAAAAAAACTACAGTGGTCCCTCATTTATCACGACAAAGTCAGTTTAATAGTCAGCTTTATATATATTTTTTACAATTATTCTATATGTTTCTTGGCTGTAAAACCTCTCTCCACACACTTTATACACTTTTCTCACACAGGCATTAACATTTTCTCACATTTCTCTCTTGTTTAAACTCTCTCAAAGTTTAAACCTTCGTCGGTGCCTTTGTCGGTGCAGAACGTTTCATCGACATTGTGGGTTTTGTCGGGAGAAAACTTGCAGACATACAGCACTTCAGAGTCACACTGCGATCCAACATTTATGTAAATTTGTCTGACACATTCTGTACTGTACAGGAGACACGGAGGAGACTGATGGACAATGGTCTACAGTCCCTCAGCCATCAGGACGCAGAACACAATGGTCTACAGTCCCTTAGCCAATCAGACCAGAACACAACGCACATTCATACACTGGAAAAAAACATGAAAAAAAACGTGAGGCCGTGAAAGGTGAACTGTGATATAGTTGAGGGATGAGTGTACTTAAAAGTATTAAAGTATCTGTATTAAAAAAAAACAAAAAAACAACTAGAAGTATTTTTCACCAAAGTTTGAGATCTAATAAAGCTTCAAATGTAGTGATTTTGATCTTAATTTTGTTCAGAAGAAACACATTAATTCATATTTTTATTCCTAGCTGCTTTGTACAGTTTTGTTTGCTCAAACAAATGAAATGAACATGTTGAAAATATAATCCTCAGTTTGGTATGTTCAAACTGAAATAAATGTATGTGGATATCAACATTGTGCTAAATGTTTTGTCAGAGCAAGAAACTAGTTCTAGATCTATTTAAAAGCTGCTTCCTCCTTCAGCCATGTGAAAATCTGGTTTTGACTTCTGAAGGTCAATGAGAACGACACATTTTGAAGTTAAAGTTGAAGGTCTGCTTTTCCAAATGTTCCATACCATGATACGATGTACAAATTAATGATAATGTCTAAAATGCACAGGCTATTTTCCCAATGACACCCGGTAACATTATGCTTCACTAACGGCCCCCTTTGGCGGGTCTGGTTTCAAGTGGCCTCCCATCAGAAAACCTCACTGTGTGTTTAACAGTGTGTTCTGGTGCATACAGATTACAGGGCTGCGTGACAAGGGATAGGAAAAACTTAATTGGTAGATGTAAAGAAAAATGAATATGGAAAGATGCCAACTGACCCTGTGTTTGTCAAGATTTTGTTTTGTTACTGTAAAGTTTTGTGTTTTAGTTGACTTTAACCTTTTTGTTTAAAGCAGAGGTGCCCAAAATATTTATTAATCAAGGGCCACATCTCAAAACATATTCGAAGCAGAGGGCCACAGACCGGTGATCAGTGCAAGTGCGGTGCTTTAAAACACAGCTTTGACAGAGCCGCTGTGGATTAATAAGGCTTGAAACACATTCACTTTAGGTCTGTGTCACACTGCAATGTGTGTGTTGAGGATATAGTGGTAGAAATAGTTTTTAATTTTGCTGCTAAAGTGCTGTTTTTATGATCTATGGGCCTGAGAGCCAATAAAAACTGGTCTGAAGGCACCCTTTGTTTCAATATATTTAGTCCCCTTTTGTTTAGTTTACCCTTAACATGCCTCTTAATTAAATTCTTACTTTACCATTTCCCATCCCACATGAGCTGGATTGTAACAGACATTTTATTCAAACTAAAACAACAAAACAAATACCTATACAGGTCAATTTTAGAATTAAAGCAGTGCTGGTGTGATTATCAAATGTTCATCATCAGATTATTAATAGTGCATTAGTGGCACCAATTTATCCATTTTTGCATGTCCTTGAAATGTATTCCATTTTTGAGAAGCCAAAGTAACCAAAAGCTTTTTTATCTCAGTTCTAGTGCGGCGATCAAAGTTCAACAAGCAAGTGAGATTCAAGTGTCCAGGAGTCCCTCATAAATACATTTTATACAGTGTTTTTCTCTCTGAAACAGACGGGAACAGCCATCCATCCATTTTCTTCCACTTCTGCAGGACCAGGTCGCAGGGGCAGCAGTCTAAGCAGGTACTCCCCAGACTTCTCTCACCCCAGATACTCATCCAGCCTCCTCTGGTGGGACCCCAAGGCGTTCCCAGGCCATCCGAGAAACACAGCGATGGACATTCTACATTTTCATAGAGTGTACAGTGATGAGTTTTATATTCATCACCTGTTAGAAATAAAGGGCAGAGTGAAAGTAGCAGAGGCTGAAGTCTGCATGTTAGATTATATCTCATAATCCAGTACAAAAAGCATAATAAACAAGAAAGCTTGCTTCAACAATTTCTTTTGTGTAATTCAATGGATATGGAATTTTAAACTGCTGCTGTTCCTACTATTACAAGAGGAACTTTGGATTATCTTTTCATTTACAATAGAATTTAGAATATCTAGACCCAAACAACAAATTCTTAACGAAATAATTTTAGAAACGTCTGATATAAAAAATGGCAAATTATTATTCTCCCAATAAAGAAGGCTAAACCTAAACAGCTGATTGCACGCCGCGTGAAGCGAAGGAGCAAGCAAGCCTGTATCCATCTGCCTGGCTCTTGGACGCAGTGGGCTGGAGGCCCGGATGGCTGTGCAGCCACAACACCAGAACCAGGAGACGCCAACGTGTTCAGAGCTGCTTCCAGACAGACGTTTGGAAGCAGATGCTAAGGTATGGGTGTGATTTTGGGGTTTTAGTGGTCTTTTTCAATAGAAGGATCATTTTCATTTTGACTGAATTATGCAAATGTGTCTGGTTTTAGTTGTGCTTTAGAAGTTCT
>JAIEZT010001390.1:30670450-30758218 GCA_019594935.1 Periophthalmus modestus
TGAACAAAACACCTCCAGGTACCCCGCATTTTCCCAGACCATAATCACACTTTTTTTGGCCGAGTGCGACTTTTCTCAGCTGCGCCCTTATATGGACATTATTAAAACTATTAATAATTTTCACATCTTCGTTCTTCCACACTACAAGCTGCGCAAGGGCGGTCTTAATGCTGGTGTACCAGTGTGACAGCCAGGCGGAAGAGTAATCGGCAGCTTCATCTACCTCCGGAGGGTCAGAAGCTGCAACACTGAGGATGAAGAATTTTATGGGTTGGATCTTATTTGTGAGTGATACTTCTTGACATTAACAACCCGCACACCACGTGTTTCAGGTCTCTCTATGCCTTCATTCTAGCTGGAATAAATCATACATCGTTATGTTTAGGCGGTGCTAGCACTGATATTGATAACTTGCCTTTAAGACTATCGTTACTCTCTGTTCATTATGTCTCTCATATTTATGTCAAATAAATTTCCCACCCAAAAAACTGCGACGTATTTTTTTCTTTTTTTCCATCATTATGATATATTTTGTTCTTGTGTGTGCGACTATATCATCGGGCGTGACATATACGCTCTGGACTGGTGTATATGTTTTTGAGGGGGTAAACAACATTCTAAACATGCTTAAAACTCACATAGTCAGTTTTGCATAATATTGGAGCTTCAGTTTAGCGTTCAGTCTAAGACATCTGAACTCGTTACTCGATTAGATAATAAACTTAAACGGTGCACAAGAGTTCCAGTTAGTGCTTGTCCCTCTGCCAATACCACCGACAGCAATTCCCAACTCAGTTAGAGTTAATGTGTTCAGGGAAGAGTCAAGTTTTGCTAAGGTTTTTAAGCTATGACAGCGGTGTAGTTATTGACATGTGTCGCTCCAACATAGACAATGTTTTCTTTTTTTAATATTCTCTCTCCGAGGTCAATGGGTCCCTTGTGACCAGAGCTGCCTGCTGGTACTGTCATTAAGAACTACTACTTTACAGCCTTAGTGTCAGTTGTAGATTAGAAATGGAACTGTCACAACTCCCGAAAACCCTGTGTTATGTTGTATAAAACCTGAAAACACTGTAGATTTCGACACCCTACACACACAATTCTCTGAAATGCATGGGATTCTGTGTGTTAGCTTAGCAGAATTTGGACTTCATTTTTCCTCTCAAATGTGACGTCTTGGGCATAATAACACCATTAAAACATCACAGTTCAGTTTTTTACATAATTTTCCAGCCCTGTGGTGTGTTGGGGGGGAAACACCGCCTGTCAGGCGCTCATTCCCCAATCTCCATAAAAAACTCCCTAAACAGCTTTGTTTGTGAGTGCGAAGAAACTGAGACGCAACATGGCAAACTCCAGTGTCCCCTAATGGGATTGCGTCGAGTCGTGGCCTGTTGGATGGCTGTTCGTTGCCTGTTCTGGTTGATGATTTCGGACTGTGATTGGAACAAAGTGTACTAGCAATTGTTGGTAACCTAATTAGTGCAGTGCTGAAAGAAAGCGTCCACCTCAATGTCTTGGTGTATACATTTTTCTCACCTTATAGTGGATGAGAGTATAAATCAAGTGCTGCCGGGCAGTCTTAACTCTCCCTTTTCAGTGCGCTTGATGTCTCTTTTTTGTAATTGTTTGTTTGTATCTTCTTGTCATGTGCCATGTGGAGGACCCAGCCAATGAAATGAACACCTTTGCTATACAGCTGCTGGCACTAACAACACCTTTCACTGCAATTAAAAACCGTTACAGATGATTTATTCACTGGAGCAGCAGCAGACTGGGACGACATGTAGCGCTCAAGTTTGATGGTTTGTTCTCCACTTGATTCAAAGGTTGGTGGTTCGAAAGCCCGCTCTCTCGACGAACGGTGAAATCACGGCCCAGACGTTTGCGCGGTGTGATTCCCAGCTCTCAACAGATGAATGGCTGTTTGTTCCCTTGGGCTAGAGCTTGGGCAACGACGCTTAACCCACACCTGCTCTAGGTGTCATGCAGTACAAACCTGCCCTAGTGTCCTGCGTAGAATGTGTGTGAATGGGTGGGACACGTGCTTCCTTTGCTGATTTACAACTGCTCTGAGTATCTCGAAGGTGGAAAAGAACATAAAAATGGTGACCATTTACCATTTACTTGCTCTTTTCTCGGTATGAATTAATTTGTTGCTTGTTGTGTTTTCCCTTATGAATATAGATAAAAAACGTATGGCAGCACTTTGTGACAAAATGAGACCACAGCAGCTAATAAAAAATAGTTTTTTTACTTTTATTACCCGCCAACCCTTAAGTAAGCACAGAAAGTGGCGCTACTGAATCTGGGCTCCGCTTGGGTGCTCCAAGCTTCAGTATTCACTTTGCCATCTTCAAAAAAGCCTTTTAAAAGCCATACACATGCATTCGCCGAAATTAATGCATGTGCGATGTTGACAATATGTTGCCAAAGCGTTTGTGAGCTGTGAGCAAGGTCGTAACCTAGGCCTGTCACAAATAACAAATGTTTGAAGTATGATGTATTGGGGAAGAAAAATATAGAATGATAAAATGAAAAAAAGTTTAAACGTGATTATATACACTGATACCCATAATCCTAAAGCAGGATTTCCCCCAAAAATCCATTCAATAATCCATATTTACAGTTTTGTTTTATTGTAGTACAAAGAAAAAGTAGCTACGATAACTACTGACCCTATCAAACAAATACACAAAGAGAAATGAGCTCGTCCTGCTTTTGCCAATCAAATACATCATCCATCAGCTGTTTGACTTTTTTACATCTGAGTCGACATGGAACCTGAAGGAACCACTGCTGAAACCGATGGGGCTACTGTACGCCCTGCACACAGTGATTTATATGTGGAAAGATCTCTCTGCAGTCTTTGTGTCGCCCCCATAATCAAGCAACCACTCATCCATAACAGATGAGTGAATTACCCATATAATGACATATGGACAAAACTTACTCTTGACTTTTTTTTTTTGTTTCGAACATAAAGCAAACGCAAAATGGTCGGCAAATAATTGTTCTTTTTTTCCTAGAATCTATTTCCAACAAATGAATGGAACCAATTACAGCATATAATTGCCCTCAAATGTGAATAATGGTGAGTGTAACGCTGTGTGACAGGCAGAGATTCAGGGAGTGAAATATCTCATCTACAGTTTTTCATATACGATTCTTTTCTTTGCTTTGCTCTGACTCCCCTGAGGTTATGCAGGTCGTTTTATGCCAGTGCCACATGGGAAAGTTGTTTTAACCAAACGCCTGTTCTGTCTTTGGCTAAGTTGTTAAAGCCATTCACACTCACAGGCGTTTCATGATTGAAGCTCATTTGGCTTTGAATAGGGGGAAAAAAATTGCCAGGAAAATCGATTCTCCAAAAAAAGTAAGACCCTTTCCAGCTCGTGCTCACATGAACGCTTCGCCGGAGATTGGGGTGTTTTGGTACTGCGCCCTTTCTGCAGGTGAACTCAAACCCCTCTTTCTTCTGTGTGTGCAGGTTTTTTCGGAGATTATTATCACTTCAAGCATCACGCCGGTGGAGGGGAAGAAGAGCTTTGTCGGGCCATGGGACTACACACATCCGACTACAAAAGATCCCCAGGTAAAAAAAGCTTTTCACAGTCCCCTGGCTCACCCGGCACAATGTGCTGGCACAGAATGCCCAAAGCAGATGGATTACACACAGAGAATGCCCACAGCAGGAGTAAAGGGATCCAAGCTCAGACAGCTTGTGGTGTATTCTTCAAGTGTGAGAATAATTATTTTTCCATCTGTCTGTCTATTATGTACCACTTACAAAAATATGCAAAATGATGCTGGCAAATGGCACCACAGCTGGAGACCATATAAGATTGTCCCAGTCTAATTTGAATGAGGTAAACTTCCCTTGTTAAACTCTGAACATACTCCTCTACTTGATCCCAGTAGGGTTTTTCAAATACAGTCTGGTGAAATTGCCATATATGGGATGATTATGCTCTTGCAATTATGACAATCAAAGGACTATCTCTGATCTGAATCCTCATTACCTGAACCCCAAACACTGTAGCCAATCATTAATCAGTGCTAGCGCAGCCTCTGAGTGAACTCTGCAGGTTCTGAGGCTATATATACGGAGAAAAACTTGTGTTACTCTATATGCAGGTTTAGACACTGGCAACCCGGGTTCATTTTGAGTGTAGTTTATCTGTAAGAGTGCAGGCTACATACAAGTATTTTAAGCTTATTAGCACAACCCGTGTAGACTTGTATACAGTTGTCCCTCACTATAACAACAGTTCATTTTTGTGGCTTTCGCAGATTTTTTAAGCATATGAACTCGCATTGTGTTCTGCGTCCTGATTGGTTAAGAGACTGTAGACCATTGTGTTCTGCGTTCCTGATTGGTTAAGGGACTGTAGACCATTGTCCATCAGTCTCCTCCGGTCTCCTGTACAGTACAGAATGTGTCAGACAAATTTACATAAATGTTGTATCGCAGTGTGACTCTGAAGTGCTGTTGTTTGCAAGTTTTCATTGACATTGTGGGTTTTGTCGGGGAGAAAAGTTCTGCACCTATGAAGGTTTGAACTTTGAGAGAGTTTAACCAAGAGAAATGTGAGAAAATGTTAATGCCTGTGTGAGAAAAGTGTATAAAGTGTGTGGTGAGGGGTTTTACAGCCAAGAAACATATAGAATAATTGTAAAAAATAAAGCTGACAACTTTGCGGATTTCGCCTATTTGGGGTTATTTTTAGAACTTAACCCCCACGATAACCAGGACCACTGGAAAAAATCACAAAATTTTATGATTATAATAATAAAAAATAATAAACACTTTTAATGGTATAAAATCTTTTCAAGACACTCAAGAGGCTTCACAGAGCAAAGAGCGACAGTAGCTCAGTTGATGTATTTGTCCTTGATCCAAAGGTTAGCAGTTCGAATCCCGCTCTTGACATAAACATCATTGGTAGAGCAATCAGATCCAGTGACCCACAGGTTGTCGGTGCAATTCCAGCTGTCACAGATGAATGCTATTGTTGTGTCCTTGGGCAAGACACTTAACCCACCTTGCCCCCAGTGTCTGTGTAACTGGTGTGTGAATGTGTGTGAATGGGTGAGTGGTTCCTTGATGTAAAAACGCTTTGAGAGCCTTGAAGGTAGAAAAGGCTATATATAAATATGACCAATTTTAAAAACAAACGCTAAAGAAATAATCCTCTTCCTTATAATGGAAAACTGTAAAAATATAGTTTGTTTTTATGCTTTTGTCTGTATCTGGTTAAATGTCATAGATGTACGTCACTAGTTTAAGAGTTTAATGAGAAGTGAAATGGAAGCTTAAAGCCAGGGTCATGTTGCTACTTTTGGCTTGTATGTCCATGTTTTTCTGTTCTGTGCTGGGGAAATGGCTGGCGTGAATCCACATCCGTTCTGCTGAGGGCGATAAAATGTCGATTTAGTTTTTCAAACCAAAGAAGCACTTGACAATTAGCGATAAAGAGCCAGATCTCCAAAGGAAATGCTAAGAGAAGAAAAGGCAGCACATGAATTATGTCTTTTATTCATAAAGAGTACTTCAGCTTTATCGACCAAAAGTGCGCCTGCTGCTGCTAATTAATGCTTGATTTAGAATGCAATCATGTGTTTTGATTATCACAGCCCAGAGACCGTTCAAAAACAGATCATTTAGTTTGGTTTGTTGTACTGTTAAACGTGTCTATTATATGCATATTTGTACTGTTTTAATTTAAATGTTTCATTGGCTGTATAAATCCATGTTAAAAATACAAAAAATATCATTCCTTTGTGGCTCAAGTAGTTGCAACAAATAAAAGGAAGGACGCAACTGCCTTTAGGTTCTCATCCTTTGAAGGACACATTTAGCACAGTAGTTCAGTTTCTAGGCCCAGAGTCTTTTTTGATTGTAGTAATCTATAAGTGCAGGCTGCATACAGTTATTTTAAGCTTATTAGCACAACCAATAAAGACCCTTTACATAGCAACCAAAAAATCACAAAATGTAATAATATATAATCCTTTTCATTGATATAAAGCTTTTCAAGGCACTCAAAGACGCTTTACAGAACAAACTGCCACAGTAGTTCAGTTTCTAGTGTGTTTATCCACTGATCTGAAGGTTCGCGGTTCGAATCCCATCCTCGACATAAACATCATTGGTAAAAGGTCAGATCCATTGACCCACAGTTTAGCGGTGCATTTTCCAGCTCCCACAGTGAATGCTGTCATTGTGTCCTCGGCAAGACACTTAACCCTGTATGAGTGTGTGAATGGGTGAGTGGTTCTTTGAGCTAAAGCGCTTTGAGTGCCTTGAAGGTGTAAAAGCTTAATATAAACTACGACCATTGACCATGAATGATAAAATAAGTAGAAGTTGTCAGTATATGAACTATGTGCTGCAGTGTGAGTGCTGGATAATTGTAGCAGATTTAATAAAATGGTTGTTCGGGTTTGTATAAAGATGGAGGTTGGCTGGGATGGTTGTAGTGGCTGTCTCTGGTACTGGCCACGACTGAGGTTTGAGTAGGACACAAGACGACGAAGATGAGTGGCAAAGCAGAGCAACACTTCTGCCACAGGTAGTTCAAGCCTTATTATAAGTCAGGAATATTTAACACCGTGCTATTTGTAATGTAGTGGCAATTATGGCAGCAGCAGCAGTAGTATTTATTTATTTCTCTAAGTAGATAAGGAAGAGTGATGATAAAAAAGAATAAACTGTGTTATTAGCCTTCAATATGCACTTTCTTACTGTTCTCACAAGTATAATCATCATAATTACTATATCATCTTATATGACATACAGAACAATATTTTCTGGGGTATTTATCATATTTGTTATTTCCTGGCTGTATGATGAGATTTGAGCCATAGAAGGTTGAGTTAATAACTTCTATGACTCACTGCAGATGTAGTAATGGCAGCAAAATGAAACTGTTTCATCTCTTTAGTTAATGCGTCTTGTGTTTTTTTCATAATAATATTGTAGATTTAGAATAGTTTTTGTGGTTTAAATGCTCTGCTCGTGGTAGACCTGTCTTAATATATCAACTTATCCTTCCATATATGATAACTGCAACAATATATTTTAGACTCATTTATCGTGGGCACATTTTCTTTGCAAACATGGTAAGATTTTTGTTATTTTAGGTGTAATATGATAAGATTTGAGCTGCAGAGAGTTGACTTCTGTGTCTAAATATGGCTTAATTTTGCTGTTTATGTGTTGCAGCTTTGGTCTTTTAATGATACTGTCTATTTAAAAATTCTTTACTGGGACTATCCTGAGTTTTTGTTATTGTGTAAGTGGCATAAAGTAGTTTCAATATTATGGTTTATCGCAATAATTGTCTGTAATGATATATCTTGCTTTAAAATGTGTTATCGTGACAGGCCTAGCTCTTAGATTCTCGTGTCAGTGGCATGACTTAGTTTCAATATTATAGTTAATCATCTATATGTACTTGAGCAGTATAGTTATTGTGACAGGCCTAAGTATAGTTTGTCTTATTTATTCCAACTTTGATGATAATTAAATGTGGAATTTACCATATCGTTATTATCTTGCTCTTTACAGATGCCAGCTGCGGTCCTTGTATAACCCTTTTGTGGATTAAAAAAAAAATCTTTTTGAATTGCGCCGTGTGATCACAGAAAGCAAACAGTTAGTATTTTCGAAATGACCTTTAGTTTGTGTGCAAAGGGCAGATGGGGCGACACTCATAAAGGTTAATATGCGTTATTCTGTGTTGATAGAATGTCATAACCTTTTGCATGCTGAGTATCATGAGAACGCTTTGCTTTTGTTCACACCAGAGCCAGCGAGGTGCCAGGAACTATTGAGAGTGGGCGAGATGCCATGCCTGTCCTCCTAATCGTGGAATATTTGTGTAAACTCTTCGGCAAAAGCTTTTTACTGTTGCACTAAACAAGGAAGTGCTATAATGAGAGAGGCGCGCATGTACTCTCTCAAATGTCATGTTCTAATGCTGCTTTCCATACCCATTTTCAGCATCAGTGTGATTTGAACCAGTTTGATGTCTTTGTTCAAACCAGGCCAGGTGAGGTGACTTTGGGCCTGTAAAATGAATAACCCCCCCCGTCCGCCGCCACTGCCGCTTGACTCCAGCTCGGTCTAAAGCAGTGAGGATGTGGCAAAAGTCAAAAATCAATCCAGCTGCCACTTTACAACATAAACCTATTGAACTACAAAGCCAGATGTATTGTAGGTGTATGTAGGAACAAGCACTTGGCAACTCTACTTATCCGTGCGCTTGGGTATACATACAGGTATGAAATGAACATACAGATGCAGTAATTAGTATTTAAATAGCTGACATTTTGACCACTTCATATTATAATGATGTGATATTTTGTGTTTAGCTCAGCGCTGACACCTTTTGTTGTTCTTGTATTCGTTTGTTAATGTGGCTGCTTTTATATGGAAACTTGGTTGCTATGCCGACGAGTTGATGTGAAGGTTTTGTTCGTCATTTATTGGTCTGTTTTGGAGGCTGGCTCTAGGAGTTGAGACTGTGGATGTTTTGCTCTTGTTTTTTTGCGTGGGTTACGGTCTGCAGTGGCCCTTGTTTTCAGAAAATAAACAACTAGAAGAAATTTTGTGTGTTTGCTTTCACTAAAAACTTTGACTTTGACACAGTTGGGTCAATAGAACACCTTTTGCTTGCAGCTGCCAAATTATCTTGCCAACATTTTATTTAAGTGTAGGTGTATCTAGTAATATGGCCACTGGGAATAGTCCATAGACTGTATAGCTAAATGAACATAGCTAATACGCCATGCTCAGGAGGAGGCCCCGGGGAAGACCCAGGACACGCTGGAGGGACTATGTCTCTCGGCTGGCCTGGAAACGTCTTGGGATCCCACCGGAGGAGCTGGGGGATGTGTCTGGGGTGAGGGAAGTCTGGGAGTTCCTGCTTAGACTGCTGCCTCTGCGACCCGGCCCCGAATAAGCAGAAGAAAATGGATGGATGGGGTAATACGCTAGCTGCCACGTTCCTTATAGGAAGTGAGCATGTGAGTGAATACTTCTGGCTCTCTCTCTGTAACTGCTGCTGTCAGACTCGTCATTTTGGTTTTAAAACGTTCGTATTAACCCGCTCTACATGATCCTGTTGTTTTTATTTCGCCCGTAAATCAAGATATGAACATTAATAACAGTCCAATCAGGCACCTTCTTTCCCAGAAGTCACTCTGCTCGCATTAGCAACTGGTTTGATTGATAGTGTTGCTAAGTGCCTGCTCCCTGCTAAACCAGCGTTGCGGACGGGAGGGGGCGTTACCATCCACAGCCTCGCTCTGGATTGGCTCTTTGGTTGCTATTCTCCAAATTTGCCCCTATAACTGCTAGCCTCGGTGAGCTTCATTTGACTGTGTTACAAAGTCTGGGGTCTAGGACCAAAACGCACAACCCGGGGCAGTTTAACAGTGTTTATTTACAATACGTGAATAAATGCAGTTCAAACAACAAATAATCCGAGCTGGGCAAAAGTTCAGGGGCAGAAACCAGGGTTCGAGGCACAGGCAGACAAGACAGGAGACAAGACACGATACCAGGTGGGGTGCAGGGTCCAGGGCGGAGGCAGAGGCAGGAGGAGCGGGAAACGAGCAGTGACGTCTGGGAAGCACAAAAAATCCAATGAGCAAGGCAAAAAAGCAGCAACGAGCAGGATACAAAGAAGAGCTATATTCACATAAGACATGCGGACGGTCTAGCACCGGACGTCTGGCTCCCGGTCCTTAAGTACACCCCAGGTGCGGGTGATCAGGCAGATGAGCAGCAGGTGCATGCAGGCGGGACCGGGAGACTCCGCCCAGCTCCAGAGACAGGCAGGCGAGGGAGGGGGTGAGGAGACACAGGAACAGGGATGAGACGGAGACAGGACACAGGAATGGGCGGATCATAACAGACTGGAGCTGGACGCTATAGGTGACGTCACACTTACTTAGTCCACTTCTTTATACAGTCTATGGTACAGTCCCAGTAAATGCAGCTTTCTCACCACTGTTTGCCAGAAGTGCCTGAAAGAGCCCTGATCTGGTGTGACCATGGATCTATAATAAGAACTGGATAAGACTCTCCCCTCTGTCCCCGTGCGGGATTGATTAGTGGCTGCTCCAGCTCAGAAAGTATCCTCCCATTGAGCACAATCCATTTTTTGGGAATTCAAGCTGCTCATGTTCAGCTGACAGGGCATCCACAGCTTTCACAAAGGTCAGATATATTTTCACATGCACTTTTTAGAACTATTAAATCCTCAAAGCGCCTAAAAGTTAGCTTCGTAAGATTTAACCAAGCCACGGTGAGCAGTGCTAGGCCATTGAAAACGCTATCTTCGGTTCATCTTCCAGATCTTATTATACTTCCATAATCATTTTATAGACTATAGTCAATAAATCTTGGATGTAACAATACACTCAATATACTCGGCCAATGTGCAAAGCAGCTCTCCTGTTGTAATTCCACAGCAGGTAATTCCATGTGATAGTTGTTTCTCTTCACTAATCACTCACCTAAAGTTGTATTTGGAGTGATTCGTGCATGTTTGAGCAATCTTTAAGCTTATTTTCAAGACGCCATACTGCTAATCAATCCCTGTTTTCACCGCAGTCGACATACGCCCACTGCTCTCTACTTACTCTCCAATTTTATTTCCTTAACCCTATAGCGTCGGATGCTATTGCTGCCGATAGACTTTCCATTACTGTAACTGGCCAGCACTCACTCCTCACAGCAGGAGGACTCCGGGATCGATAAATGTCACCATGAACTGCTAAACGTAAGAATAACATGAATTTCAAAAGATCTTTTAGCACATTTAAATACAACCTAAGCTGCTTAAAGTGCTTAATGTGCCAAATATTCAGATAATAGGATGCATAGGTAAAGAAATAAAACCATAAAACTTCAAGACATCCTGTGTGGCTAGTATTAAATGCCAGGGAGGAGAGGTGGGGTTTCAGTCTAGTCCTAAACTGCATTACAGACTGAAAGGATCTGACAGGCAGAGGGAGGCTGTTCTGTAGTTGTCCATTTTCAAAGCATAATTTCGCTCTCTCAGTATGACCTTGATTTGCCATTAAAGCCAGTGTAGAAACAAGCCTCTCACAATGATCTCCTAATTGCAAAAGGCTTCAACAACCGCCCCAGTACATTTTATACGCTGACCCGTTTCCTTTTGATTTCACACTGGCGGCAGGAAGGGGCTTTCTGCCGTTCTGTTCAATTACCTTTAAGTAAGTGGTCCCGGTAGGTTTTATCAGCGGGGTTCAAAGGTTACAGTTCAAAGTTACAACACTCCTTTTTTGTCAGTATATCACTTGTCTGTAATCATCTCTGCTCTTGGTGCTAACTCTCTGCTTACCGTCCTCCTGGCACGATAATGGCGTTGTGTAGACACTGCTGTTGACATTGGCAGCTGCATAGACATTTGTCATTATTCTGGGAGCGCTGTTTGTCATCTCCTCTCCGGTCTGCACACAGGGCTCTTTTATGGGAGCGCTCATCGATTGGATTTGAGGGGAGGCTGCTGTCGTCGTCTTTTTAACATGCTGCAGACTGGGTGTACCGCTGTACGCTCCTTAAACCCAAAGCCCCTGTAGTTCTCCAACAAAACATTTGAATTACGTTTAATATATTCTTCTAAAGATTTTACAACACCCAAAACAACAGTTATATTAGAAGTTTATGACACAGTGATCCCGAATGAGGCGGGAGCAGCTGAACAATTCTGAAATGGTTTATGATTTTAGTGGAATCTATTCTGAGATGTAGCATGGCTCGGTTTGTAGTTTATATTCTTGAAGTAGTAGTTACGTTTATCAGCTTTTTATATTGATACCTTGCACTGACGTCACACTGGGGGAGTTCTGCATGTAGGTCTAAGGCGGAATGTTCAGCAGTTACCCTGAAGACACGATGCAAACATTAGCAAACACTGCCCAAGACGTCTCAAAACTCAAGAAAAACCCCACATTTTTAGGAACCAATGATCAGTATGAGCTTTTACGGCCCTGTTCAGATGTTTTATTTTCAACTGGTGAGTGGTGACTAACTGCTAATGCTAGCTAACTTAGGGCTGTAATGCTACTTGAGAAGGACTTGCTTAACTCTCCTGTTGTAATTCCACAGCAGGTAATTCCATGTTATCGTCGTTTCCCTTCACCATTTACTTACCCGATGTTGTATTTGGAGTGATTCTTGCATGTTTGACCAATCTTTAAGCTTATTTTCAAGACGCCATGTTGCCGATCAATCCCTGTTATTACCGCAATCAGCATACGCCCACTGCTCGCTACTTACTTTCTCCAATTTTGTTTCCTTAACTCTTGCGTCGAATGCTATCGCCGCCGATAGACTCACGTTTGCGGACTTTCCATCACCGTAACTCCGCAACCAATTGTGCTTCATGTAAATTCAAACGGCGTCTTAAAGCAGAGGCATGGGGCTCTTTAAATATGTTACTGTCATTACAGTAATGTGCTTATGTCATCCCTCGAAGACGACCAATCAGAGCGCAGGAGCCGCCGGGGTTCTCCCAGTCAGTTATTTGATGTATCATAGGAAAAATAAGAATAGATATGTAAAATAAAGGTCGTCGTGTGGGGAAATAAAAGTAAAAGTAAAAGTACATGCTGATACTTTCTTAAACATGTTTTTTATGGCTAAAAAAAGAATAAAAGTGTAGGCGAGCTATAATGGTCTATAATGTGCTCAGTCCGTAGAGCTCCATGCCTCTGCTTTGAGACGCCGTTTGAATTTACATGAAGTGGAATGGGCTCCCGGACAATCTTAAGAACATGGCAGACTTTCACAGTTTTACTTTTGCACTTTTGAAAATTACTGCTATTTTACTACTCTTGCACTGAAAACTGAATATTTTGCACTTTTGTATAATTTAATGTAATTTGTAATGTTTTTATTCTGCATTTTTTTGTGTAATTTGAATTTACTTGTAATGTTTTAGTTTTACATGTGTTAAATGTTTTGTATGTTGAGGACTGCACATGGAAAATAGCTTAGTGCTAAATCTGGTGCAGCCATCTTTTTAATGTAACTGCACATTGTCCTTCAAATAAATAAACTAAACTAAACTAAACTAAAGCCTAATTGGTTGCAGAGTTACGGTGATGGAAATTCTTCTACTGAGAGTCTATAGGCGGCGATAGCATCTGACGCTATAGGGTTAATCGATGATAAACACGGGATTCACTAGCGTTGCGTAGTCATTTTGGTACAAATTTAAAAAAATATATAATCCGCTGTTCGCTAACGACTTTTTGCTGTGATGTCATTTACGGCGACGTCAGATCTCATTAGGCACCACCATTTTTTAACACAGAAATCAGCGGACTTCTTCATTTAGATAGAATATTGTGATTTAAAACATCCAAATTAAAACATAATGATCCACGGGTGTCATAGATTATAGCCACACAGCAGACACACGCACAATAGGTTCTTTTTTAAAACAAAGCTCAGATTAAAGTTTAACTTGAGTAACGACAAAACCAGCGACATTCAGCGTCATTAGCGACAAAGTATCGACTGATTTCGCACAGTTTGACAAATGCAAACACTCATTATGTTAACCTGTCTTTAAGATGCTAAAGACAGGTTCACTTGTCTCTGTCCTCAGGAGTTGAAGACCTAAAATCAGACGTCCATCATTCAAGTAAAGGTGCTGCTTTTATTGCTCTGCAGAGGAGCCTGTTGTTATAAGTGCTGTTCATTTCGTCCATGGTGCTGTGTGATTAGCCTTAGGTTCAGTGCTATTTGTGGTTTAGTTTGTTTAATGAACGATATTCACTTCAACCAGCTGATTAGTTTGCCTCTTAGTACTTTGTGTAGGACTTCAAACGGTTCTGTTTAGCTGTGCATATACCTGACGTTTTTCTTTCTTCTTCTTTTGATGTTAATTTTATGATTATTTATGTCTTGATGTCTTTCTTATTCTGTAAAGCACTTTGAATTACTTTTGTTCAAATTGCGCTATACGAATAAACTTGCCTTGCCGAAGACATTGCAAGATAAAGTGATCCAACCTGTTTCGTTTCTTAAGTTGTTTTAGATCGATATTGTGACTTAAAACGTCCAAAATATAAAATATTGATCCACGGGCGTTATAGCAGACAAAGCATAATGTGTCTTATGACTGACTGCCTTTGTGCGTTCAAAATGTCTTGTTGTTTAAGAAAGAAAACATATGTTGTTTCGTTCTGTGAGAAACAACCACATGACATTACCAGAAACAGCTTGAGGAGCAATTCAGCTGTTGAGACAGAAGTATCTGGCAACGTGGATCATGGTTAGTAATCACCAAGTTAGTAATTGTAATGGTTTGATAAAAGGGCCATGGACAATCTGTTTTGACTCGGGCACAATACAAGACGCTGAAGTGTTTTGTGCCTCCATAATGGCATATTACATATCACCAGCTGTTTACACATTAACACAGTCAACATCTTACTGTGTCATGCCATCTGGGAATTTCAATGAGGCGAGATGTCTTAGGAAAGGTGCATTACTCTCCAGGTGTTGTAACTATCTCTAAAATGCTACACTACAAACCTCTACGATGCTTGACAACATCATTTCTTCAGCTATAGTGGCACATTTTGTGTAGAATGAAACTATACCACATGATTGTACTGAGAAGTTTCCATAACGGTATCGTCAAACAGCAGGGAAGAAATCTGTTCTGTTCAGGGCTGATAGATTTGAATTATATTTTACTTCATTCACTGTGGGTTAAGAGGATGAAAACCACTGAAGTGTTAGATGAAGTGAAGGCAAGTTTATTTGTATTTCATAATTTGAACACAAAGTAATTCAAAGTGCTTTACAAAATAACAAAGACATTAAAATCACAATACAACCAATCAAAAAATAAATGATCATCATACAATTAACATTAAAAGAGAAAAGTGCAGAATGAAAATCCACAGCTAAACAGAACCATTTTGAGTCTGGATTTAAACATTGTCAAAGTAGAGGCCTGTCTCACATCTTCAGGAAGACTGTTTCCAGGTTTTAGCTGCAGAAAACTGAAACACTGATTCCCCATGTTTAGTCCTGGTTTAGTCCTGGTTTAGTCCTGGTTTAGTCCTGGTTTAGTCCTGGTTTAGTCCTGGTTTAGTCCCGGTTTAGTCCTGGTTTAGTCTTTGTTTAATCTTGGATGAGTCCTGGATGAGTCCTGGATGAGTCCTGGATGAGTCCTGGTTTAGTCCTGGTTTAGTCCTGGATTAGTCCTGGTTTAGTCCTGGTTTAGTCCCGGTTTAGTCTTGGATTAGTCTTGGATTAGTCTTGGATTAGTCCTGGATTAGTCCTGGATTAGTCCTGGATTAGTCCTGGATTAGTCCTGGATTAGTCCTGGATTAGTCCTGGATTAGTCCTGGATTATTCCTGGTTTTGTCCCGATTTAGTCTTTGATTAGTCTTGGTTTTGTCCTGGATTAGTCCTGGATTAGTCTTGGATTAGTCCTGGATTAGTCCTGGATTAGTCCTGGTTTAGTCCTGGTTTAGTTCTGGTTTAGTTCTGGTTTAGTCTTGGTTTAGTCCTGGTTTAGTCCTGGTTTAGTCCTGCCTCTGAGCACCAGCAGCAGGCCGGTCCCTGAAGTCCTCAGAGTGTGAGATGGTTCATATGACAGTTTGATTTTTACAATGTTTTTTAGATGGTAAAAAGCTGCAGATGTTACTGATTTGATGTGGCTGTTGAAGTTCAAGTCTGAGTCCATTATTACCCCTAAATTTCTAGCCTGATTTGACGGTTTTCGAGAGAGAGACTGGAGGTAACTGCTGACACTTCTCTTTGTTTCTGTGGGCCAAAGGTGATGACTTCAATCTAGTCTGAGTTTAGCTGGAGTAAGTTGTTTTAGATCCACACACTGATCTGTTGGATGCAGTGTCAGAGTGAATCCGCTGGTCCATATTCACCTGCTGCAGTGAGACATAGATCTGAGTGTCGTGGGAAATGACTTCCAACTAACTAATCGTAAAAAAGTTAGCATGATTTAATCACTATGCTTTGCCTGTTCAAAACCCCTTCAGATAGAAGTATAATTTTGTTCTAATTGCTATTAATTGTCATTATTTGTGGTTGAGCAGAGGTTTCAGTGGAGCGTGCTGCTGGCCTTATGTAATACAATCTAATGAAATGCAGTAAATGTTAATTACTACCTGGGTCATTTGTCAAGTCTGTCTCTTGTCAAAGTAAGTTCCTCAAAGTTTCTGTAATTTTCTGTTTCCAGAGTCGGCACAGCTTGTTTTCGTCACACAATAAGTTTCAAAAGCATGCAATCACAAAAAATCAAGCAAGAGTAAAAGGCTCTCCACAGGGAGCCACTCTATTCACCACAAACAAATATGACAGAAATAAGTTACACAAGAATCCACTGAGCTTTTCAAAGGAAGCTCAACGCACTTAATGGTTTTTAGAGGACAAATCAACTCCAACAACTGGAACAAAGGCTGCATTTATCAGCGACGGTAATAACAGGCAGTGGAATTATACGCCCCCTTCACACCCACAGTGTTACTGCAGCTCGCAAATTTCCCTCTGATGTCTTTCGCTGTGGCTGATTAACTCTACTTCTCCCATTTCCCTAATCAGAAAAGTGTGATAAAACAAAATTGTGGCTCTGAACAGCTCCCCCTATAAAGTAGACATAGCATTTTTCAGATTGCCAACTGTTTGCAATGTGATATTCTTTTAATTAGAAGTAGTATGTAGAGCGCTTGTCTATTGATCCGAAGGTTGGCAGTTTTATCCTGCTCTTGACATAAACATCATTGGTTGAGCGGTGCGATCCAATGACCCACAGGTTTCCAGCTTACACAGGTGAATGCTGTCGTTGTCCTTGGGCGGGATGCTTAACCCCCCTCGCTCCTAGTTTCTGTGTACACTGGTGTATGGATGTGTGTGTGATTGGGTGAGTGAGTGCCTTGAAGGTGGAAAAGTGCTGTGTAAAAATCTTGACAATTTACCCTCCCACCTCCTGTCCTGGCAACGTGGACCATTACAATAAAAAGATGTGTTGTCAGGGGTGTTAAACTCAAATTCACACAGGGCCAAAATTAAAAACTGGGGCTAAGTCGTGGGACAAACTAAATATTTATGAAAAATTTCACAATATCTACATGTTTTTTTCAGAAAGGGTGGGTTAAATTTGAGTGAGGCCACAGGTAGCAGATGCTTATGAGGGTCAATAGAAGTGTTTGGGGGTCAGCGCCAACACATTTGCAAAGCATTCTGGGATTTGTCGTATTAGTGGTGCATGCACTATACTGCTGCGTCAGCCGGTGAGCAGCTCTAATACATATTTGATATGATCTCACGGGCCAAATGTAATTATATCGAGGGCCAAATTTGGGGTCGAGTTTGACAGGTCTGCTCTAAGTAGTGTAACCTATTTTCTTTTTGACTTTTGCAAATTTCACCTACAAAACCTTAAAATAATAACATTGTTCCTTTGTTGATGGAACAGCACATTGAGACTTAGACTTTCAGCAGTCAGTCAGACGTCAATCTGACCTGGAAGTTGAACTCATGAAGCAGAGCAGACGGGTGCACTGTTTTAATAGATTCCTTTTTCAGACCAAAGTTTAGTTCATTTTCATACCTGACACTTTCGACTGTTCAATCGCTCTCTTCCTCACAGTGGTCAAATGATGCTGCCATGCCGTGTTCGGTCACCTCTTTAAATAGGTTTTGTGTGCTGTGTTTCTACGGGTTGAGGCAGGACGACAGCGCCATCTGTAGTCTGACTTCTTGAAAGCATGATTTTTTTTGTAATACCACAATTTCAATTTACAAAATGCCCTGTCTTGTCTGTCAATATAGCAGGTGTCCTACAATCACAGCCTTTAAGTCATTCATTTCTTTTGAGTAACATGGTTCCACTCATTAATGGGAATGAATTTGTTATGTAAACTAAATGCCACTATCTCATGCTCCTCTGATGGCGTGGTCCTAAACATTCCCTTTCAACAACCTACCTTCTCAACCTGTCTGGAATCGCCTCCTTCACAATTACACTTCTTCAGGACAGTACCCCAGGTGTGTGAGAGTAAAAAGCCCCCCTCGTCCTGGTTTAAAGTGCCTATCCTGTCTCTAATCTATTAAAATAAATGATTATAAGACCAGATGAACCTCATTGGAGTATCCGCTGCTTTTGTGATTCACAGTTGCAATGAAATGCACAGATGGAGCAAGCTTTTGTTTTAAGTAGCCTATTTCACCAGTCACTGTTCCATTATTATTTGGTGAAGAATCCTTATTGCGTTTCAAAACAACCTGCATTACTGTGTTATTAAAACGATGGTGAGCCCGTCTCATTTGCTTAATGATCCTCTGTCATTCTTATTGCACACATTAATTTAAAATGTGAGCTATTAAAAGCGACTTTGTATAATGTTTTCAGTTTTTATGAGCTTCCATAGAACTTTAATAAGAAGAGCAGCTCCTTCTGAATCATACTGTATAGAGCGCGTGCCTGTTTTACATCTCTGCCTAGACATAAAAATATATTGCATTCAGATCTCGCCTAGTTATTGCTTCCAACCAGCCGAGACCAGATTTCTCTTGTGTTTATTATTTCTTCTCATATTAGAGCGGGTTTAATGACATTCTGATCTGAGGAGCATAGTGCAAATGCTAAATCTGTGTGTGTCTGTGTGTCTGTTTGTGCGCCTTAGTCCTGTGGCGGAGCAGCAAGTCGTGAAGATCCGAAAGAAGAGGGATGTGTTTGAAAACCCCTCAGACCCTGACTTCCCCAAGCAGTGGTATCTGGTACGTACTGCACTCGTTTTACAGCTAATGTTTTATTTAAAGGCACTATACTTACTTACTATACTTTAAATGGTTTGCAGTGGGCCAAAGTAAAGTTACCTTATACATTCTGAGCATCTTAATTATTCCCCACAGTGAATTTATAGCCACTTTTCACATCTCTGAAACCAGTGCGTAGTTTTGTCATAATGATAAAGCTAAAAACAACCAGCACATATAATATATCTGTACTGGAGCAGGACAAACTTTGCTCAAATACAGGGGAAAAAATCTGGTACAGGACCTTCATCACGTTAACTTACAAGAACATCCAATTAATAACAATTATGAATGAGCCTAATTGCCCCATTTTGGATTTTCCCTGTTCATATAAGCTGTGTCTGCGCGCAATATCGTTCTGAATTGATCTGGTTAGAGATTTCTAGGGGGAGCACAAATGAATATAAAGTCGTTCATGATGCAAGATAGAGTTACAGCATATTTGCGCTGTACAGCTTCTGCCAAAACATTTGTAGACAATTTATGACTTTAAAGAGCCCATATTACGCTATTTTCAGATCTATTTTGTAATGATGTTTCCTGATCTCAAACGCACCTGGAGTTGTTTCATTCACACCTTCAGAAGAATCATTGGGATAATTTCAGCTCTGAAATTGCCAATCTCTGCTGAAGTAAAGGTAAAACAGTAGCTGTTAACTTGAAAACTAGTTGAAAACATCACAAAGTGGAACAGAGCATTTTGAGCTCTGACTAATAATGCAGGGTTACTCAAACATGTGTGAATGAAACAAACACAACTCTGAGTATGTTTTTGAGGAGGTAACAACATTCTAACATGGCGTAAAGCTCACGAGTCAATTTTGCGCAATATGAGGCTTTTAATTCTTCTATCAGCCTCTGTGATGTGTTTTGGTTTTCATAAGCTGCTTTCACACGGCCAGTGCAGCCATTCTGAGGAGTAATTATTTCTCATCTTGGTTTGTTGAACAGTGGACTACACCAAAGGTCCTTGTGTACACTCCTGTCGATAACTGCATTAGCGTCGACATTTTTCAATTTCTTTCTCCGGTGTAATTATTTTTGATTAGACCTTGAAGGCTTTAAATCCAGCCAAGGCAGCTTAGCATTCAGTACTTTCACTTAGGCAGACTTGTGCAAGATATGAATGTGTTTATTATCCAAATTAGGCAACTTTTTAATCCTGTTTGGACATTAAATCTGCTCTTTCCGTTTTCCTCTACACTATCTCTTTGCATTGTATTGTACAGCAAATCAGATTAAACGGTGTCACCTGAACTGCAGATAAAATGGCTGCCCTGTTTCTTTGTTTGCCAATTCTAATCTGCTTCAACGTGATGTATTCTGCCTCCTTTGCTTTTCCTTTAAGCACACGTGTTACACCTATGGATTACCGACAACAGTGATCATCCCTTTTGCCATTCAGCATTAAAACACTAATCTTCTAGTGTCATTCCTCTTGCTTCTGTGTGTTCAGAACAAAACACCTCACACAGACAGGGAAGTTTTGCCTTACAGTTTGTGCTAATTATTCAAACTTCAATGCCATTTAATTATCTCTTGGAAAATAGTTTCAAATAGCTTCACTCTAGAATTTATTTGTTTTCTCTCACTAATTACTGGTTCATTGTGTGCTTTTTCTAACTTTTAGTTGGTTAAATCAGTTTTGTTGAGCCCTGTGAGGCGACTGCTGGCGTGATCGTGGATTCTACAAGCATAAATTGAATTGAAAAAGAATATGTTTTAAAGTATTTCAGTGCAATGCCAAGGTAAAGTGGTATCTGTCAAGGTAAAGTGGTGGCTAATCCCAGACTTGTCCTATAGATTTTTTTAGTGATGTACCACAGAAGTTTATATTAATTCTGTGAGAAATTTCATATGGGCTTAGTGACTATATCTAACAATATTCCGCTCATTGTTCCTAAAAAAAAAACGCATAACAACTCCATTTGGGCATGAAATACTACCTTGGCACCAGCTGCACCAAAGCCAAAGAAACGACAGAAAAAGAGAGAGAGAGAGTGACCAAAATACATGAAGCATTCTTTGAACAATACTTCCATGTGTGTCTCACTGGAAAGGGGCCTCACACTGTTCTGCTGAAGAAGAAGCACTCTTTGCCTGGATTCCTGCAGGTTTTTTTTCCTTCCCTGACTTCAGTAACTTTTGCAGCCAGAGGAAGCATTCCAGCCTAACGCATTTTTGACTGTTAACTGGCATCCTGTCGTCTTTCTAACCAGGTTACAGATCACTGCCCAACTTAAGTCACATCATTGCTAAGTCCCTTACACATCACTGGACTCATTTAGTTTCCTTCTACATTCTGATCAAATGCAGAAGTGTCTAGAACTGGACAACAGAGGGTGAAAATCCTCATTCCTAACATGAGACGATCCAATCACAGCCGCTAAACATTCAGAACATAACTTTTTTAAATAGAGATAAATAAGAGTTTGGCGTTTCAGTTGTTGGTTCTGCAAAAATCTGCGTTGATTTTTGATCCTTTGTTGTTTTTTTTCTTTTTTACGTGTAAGCAGCCATGTTTGTTTTTGACGCAAACAGACCATACTTCTCTCTGATTGGTTAATCCACCTGTCAATCACGCCCTCTGAAATCCAGGAGACAGGATACGGCTCCAGACCCACTCGTCTTTGTAAAGTTTTGTCAAAGATTGTGGTTCTGACTGGACAGGTAACTAATTTAGTTGCCTCGACATTGCTGAAAAGCCACAGAGAACAGTATTTGTATTAATGTACACAGCGATACTGGCAGAATACCTTAGTACCTCAGTAATCTCCTAATGTCAGCGCAGGTGGTTACCGGGTTTGCTCCTTCGCTCAATGACTTTTCAAAGTGCCTCGGTGCCTCAGAGCCGGGAAAATCAACATTTTCTTATTCTGCACCATGTTCTTGGAATGATTTATAAAAAATACGTGAAATTGGAATCTTTAGTGTCACAAGTTCAAGAAGAAATGTATAAAAGGTTTGGTAAATTAGATTTTTCTATGTTGTCTTTCTATGTGCTGCCTTGTTCAGGTCATACTTGTAATCTTGAATGATTTTGAACCCCAATGGGACTTTGTGGTGAAATAAAGGTAGGTGTGTACAGGAAACTTAACATCTCCTTTGTGTTTGTGTGCAGTCCGACCCGGCACACCAGGACCTGAATACCAAAGAGGCCTGGGCACAGGGCTACACAGGGAGAGGCGTGGTAGTGACCATTCTGGACGACGGCATCGAGAAGGATCACCCAGACCTCAGCACTAATTATGTAAGTCAAGATTATTGGCACAATGTTAACTTAAAGTATCAGACGCAACAAACAGAACAATCTGAACTTGAGTGGTTTTCAAATGAAATTTTTCTGTGTATTCATAATAGTAATCATTTATTTTCTTTCATGTTCTTTCACTAAAATGAAAAGAACATTTATTCTAATTTCACAACACGCCTTTATGTAAAAATGTATGTAATGCACAAAATGTAATGCTTTCATTAAATGGACCGACCATATTATAGACAGCTACAGTTTTTCTTTTGCCTTCACACAAAGATGAAAAAAATGGCAGGTTTGAAGCATATCAGTGTTGTTTGAAAGTTAGAAAATCATTTCCGGAGCGCTGGAGGAAAATTACCCCTTGAACCCAAAGTTAAATAAAGTAATTCGTTTTGTGTTTCTTCCAGGACCCTGCGGCTAGTTATGATGTTAATGATGGAGACGCTGACCCTCAGCCGCGGTACACACAGCGAAACGAGAACAGGTAATTGGCCAATGGACGCTGCTTCTGAAGATTAGCTCATTACAGACAAGATCCTATTTTCGCAGTCTGAGCACAGCATTTGTTATAATTGCCTCAAATTGAGCTTTCAAACTCGGGGGAGGCGCGTGCTCCTCTGTCTGCTTCAGACATGCTCAAGTGTACTGTCTGAGAAAGAAACTTTGTCACACTACAGGAATATGTATCAGGGATGTCTAAGTGGCCCTCAGACCCACTTTTGTGGATGAATTTGTCCAAATGATGAGAGGTAGTCCTTCTTATTGCAAAGATGAGTAATTCTTCCATTGTAACCTCACATTGTGTGGTATTGTGAACGTATTAAATTATTGTTCTAAGCCTTATGAAAGGGACAGAAAGCTGTGTTCAGTGACTCACTCTATTAACCTCTTTGGCCTTTTGCTTTAATATGTTTGTGGTGAAACAAGTTTGGACAGAGGACAGCCATGTAATAGAACAACAACAGGGAAAAAAATGCATTCAAAATAACCAAGATAAAGGGTCCTTGTTTATAGTTCACTGTAGCTTGGCAAATTCTATTGGAATCAAATCTCTTATGACACAATCTTTTGTGATTATCCTCGATTTCTCTCTTGTAGAAATTGACTGGGAATAATCGACAAAACAGCCCAAAACGTTGGCAGAGCTTATCGCCCATGAGCTGCCTTGCCTGGATTTGAACAGTATCTGCTTAGCCATGAAAAAAACGTGACCTTTACTCACTGGATACACGCTCTACCTTTCTGCCAGTAAAAATGTATTCTGTAATTGGGCCGAAGAATCAGCCTGATATTTGTTCTTTTTATTCACATTGCATTGTTTTGTTTTTTTTTGCCATGGGTGATATATTTATTTCTCGAGGGCCCAGTCTGCTTTGTTTGTGCAGCTCTGGTCTCTTTGTCCTATCCCCCGCAGTAACACATGAGAAGCCCCCAGCCTGCCTCAGAAATGCACATTCGTATTTCTCTCAAATCTCCCCCCTTCTCTGGGACGCCTGCCAAGTCTTTTTGTACTTTTTAGTTTGTTTGTTATTCTTGTTTATTTCAGCTTTGAAGCGTCATATCCACATGGAATTGGATACTGGGAGGGGCGAAGAGACAAAGGAGCTTAACACATTTCCGTCAGATTGAAAGAATAGATTTGTGTCTGGGTTTGAACATGGGCATTGCTAATCCTAGTCTGCTCTATCAAGGTGTTTCCTCTCTGTCCTCATTTGAATATTGACGCATCCATTTCCTGCATTTTTATTTTAGAGCGCGGTTGGCATCAGCAGTTTTTTGAACACAAGCCTTGTTTCGAGTCCTTGATGTGAAGCGGGGCAGAGCGACCCAAAGCCCTCTCTGTCAGAGCAAAGAAGATCCCACTCTGTCCCAGTGATAGAACAGACCTCTATGTGGCTGGATCACTGCCCCTCTTCTTTCTATGGAGCGCTGTCCCAGCAGAGAATCCATTATCCAAATGGCAAGAGCACATTGAAGCACATGCGTCATTAAGTATGTTTACGGACTCGGAGAAAATCTAATTATTGGCAGGAAACGAAAGTACATATAAAACAAATGCATTTCTCAGATTAATACAAAATATCTTAAAATTCAAGCTGCTTCTTCAGTTCTGGTCAGATCACTGGTGGACACTGTCTTATATCTATTTGAAGGAAGGAGCTAGCTACACAGAAACTAACACACCAGCCTTATTTTGCATAATCGTTCAGGCCCCTAATAGGTGCTCTCACACTTATTAGCGTAATGGCTAAGACTATTCTTGTCCTTGTTTTGATTTTGTTCTTGATTTTGAGATATAGGAGATAAATGATGTCTAAACCCCTTCTTCTTGTTCAAAGATGGACTGTCTTTCCAAACAAAAATAACTTCTTTAACTCCCATCTCAAACCATTTCTTTTCTTTGGCTAAGATCTGTACCTCACCATCTTCAAAGCAGTGGTCAGTGGCTTTGAGATGGAGATGTACGGCAGATTGGGGTCCTGAGCTGCTCTCACGATGATGTTGGTATATTCTTTTATGGACTGACTGTTTATTTTCTCCAGCATAACGCTCACTGCAGTTTTCACCACCCCGAATGCAGTAGACCACATTACTTTGTTTATGGCTCGGGGTTTTGTCCTTCGGTTGAACCAGTTTCTGTCTTAAAGTGTGTCTGTGTTTGAAATAGACTGGGATTTCCTGCTGTCTGAAAATTCTCAGACGCTTTTCAGACACACCAGCTGTGTCGGGAATTGTCACACCTTTTTATTCTATCTTCTGATTCTCTGTTGTCCTGTTTTGTAGCTCTCTTAGATCTATTGAAGTCCCATTTTGGATATTTACAAGCCGAGAGGGCTTTCTGCACATGGTGTTCTTCTTTCACTTTTCCCTCAACAACACATGCAGAAAGTGCTCGGTCACGCAAAACGTCTTCACTCTAAAACTTTTGTCCAGTTGAATTATTTTTTTACTATGGATCACACCTGGACAACTCTGCGATTGCATAGTCATTATAGTGTTTATCACATTCTAGTGTTTATCCAGGGTGGAGCACTGTAATCTCATGTTCAAAGGTTATATATTACACCAAACTGACTCTTGTGAGCTTTAAGTTATGTTATAATGTTATCTCTTCAAAAATATACCTGGAGTTGTGTTTTGTTTTAGTCGCACGTTTGAGTAACACTTTATTATTAGTGGGTACATCTCTAAAGCTCAAAATGCTCTGTTCCACCTTGCGATGTCATTAACCTTTTACCTTTAGTTTAGTAGAGATTGACAATTCCAGAGCTGAAATCATCTAAATGATTCTAGTGAAGCTGTATAGAGGTGGAACAGCGTGTTTTGTGTTTGACAGAAGAATACAGCCTAAATATGCAAGATGTGTGTGTTAAATGTGTGTAAATGAACCAAAACACAACTCCAGGTCTGTTTGTGATGAGAAAACATCAAAACACAGATCAGAAAATAGTGTAATATGAGCCCTTTAAAAACAGTAAGTTAAAAAATGTCTGTCCTTTATAGTTTAATGTGTTTATCCATGATTGGGACAGACACAAACTGGAGTGTTTGAAGTTTTAAATGATTGTGATACAATTTATAAGAGGATTTACTAATATTAAACCAGCTAATTACATATTGCCTAACCCATAACCATCATACCAGGGTCGTTGCATCAAAAATCAGATACTAATTGATACTAAAACAACTATCAAAATTAAATACTCATTTGAGCAGGTATCGCTACAAAAATATCACATCCACAGGACAGAAGTAAATCCTTTTTGACTAGTTTTAGAGTCGTCTTTAGCTCAAAACAAGTATCAGATTACACAGATAGAAATAGATATAACGCCACATGGTAATATGAATAAAGTGTTATTATTTAATGTTGAAAATCACATTCTGATGTTTAAGTAAAGAGTGTTTTTCATTATCATTCTGGTATCGGAATCAGTATCAAGTCTATTGCTTAGTATTGAAATCAAGTTTGAAATTTTAGTGTCGATACCGGGAAGTCAAGACTGTTATTAGCTTTCGTAGCAACACTGCTATCTCCAGATCACCTGGAAGCAGCCTTAATGTATTTAGTAGAACATTGGCTATGCACTTTGCTGTATACGTGCATAGCCATGGACCAATCTCATTTCATGACCAAGCAAGCCACAATCTATAAAAATGGATTACGGTACTGCTGCTTCCATGTTATCAGAGAAACCCATTACCAAACCACAACAAGTGCACCCCCATCCCACCACACAGGTCAGTGATATTACCTCAGCTCGTCTATAAATCAGGAGGTCAGAGCTGTTCCGATGACCTGTGAACAAATTTGACACTAAATAATTCAGGCTTTACATTAAGATTATATAAATGTATTCATGCCGGCAATTTGCGAAGGAGACTTAGAGGTGGCCGTTTTGCACAGAAAGGGCCCGTCATCTGTCCCACTGACATCCCACGATCATTTTAATCAAGGCGTTCAACATGTTCCTTCCTCTCATGCTGCAGATTGGTATTCTCTTGTTGAAGAGGCTAAGAGGCCAAGTGAGAAATCCATTTGTGCTCAATCAAGGGAGATTGTCTATTTTTTCTGCTTCCCCTGTTTGCCGGTAACACTTATTTTCATGTTTGTCAGCCTGAGATGGATGTTGTGCATGGGCAGGGTGCAAAGGACAGAGCGGATTGATTTCAGAGCCTTTTACAGAGGTCTAAAGGAGAGATAAAAATATCCCTCATATTTGTATGTCCAGGGGAAATAATGATGCCAGTGTGTCTTTATGTAAGCTTTAAACATTATGATTATGTGTCTCGTACTGGTAGACATTTTATTTTACATATTTTTGTAATTATTGCCTTGGTCTGTGGGACGATTGTGGTAAATAATTATCAGTTTTACATCTGTAGTAGTTTGTGGAAAAGAGGTTGAGAAGAAAAGTCGAAAAATACAGGATTTAGCACCGAGTTTTGAAAAGGAATAGCTCTGATTATGTCGTCAACGTGGAAAATTCCATCCACAATAGGACAATTTACACGCAAGGAAGGCAAACAAAATGGAGGCATTGTCATTTGTTTCTATTAGTCTAATCATATTTTGGCATTATAGTTGGGAGGTAACAGACTGACCTCAAGGAAGTATAATAAAGATGGAGTCATATTATTTTCAATGGCCTGTGTTCATTGGCGCATGGGCCCAAAAATTATTTCCTCTTCTGCATTACCTCAGTATGGGCTGACACCTCCCACCATGTGACGTCAGAATTAGAGCGATGGATGATAGAGCGGAACTAGCACAGGCTGGACTGAGGCTAGGCTAAACCTTACAAAGCTAACTTTTAGACGCTTTGAGGAACTTTGTGAAAGCTGTGGATGCCTGGTCAGCAGAACACAGGGAGTGTGGATTCCCAAAAAATGCATTGCACTTTATGGTAGGATTTTTTTCTTGGCCCAAGGTTCTGGGAGCTGCAGTACCTATGGAGCGGCCACTAGAGGGCCAATGTCTTATCCAGTTCTTATTATAGATCCATGAATTACCGCTACATGTTCTATCAGCTAGGAAGTAAAATGAGGTACGATTTTTAGTAAAATATAAAGATTTTAACAGTTTTAGTCAAATGAATAGTCTAATCGGGCACATGCAGTTTAAACAGAACACAGACAATCTACATGTAAAGCAGGTATACCTTTCAGTATTTGATGTAATTGCCTTTTTTCTGTTCTCCCCCAAAGTGTTTCCATTATATTGACTTGGCATTAATTTGTCCACAAATTGATTCACGTGGGTCCATTAAGTCAGACTCTCCTCTTGAGATAAGACTTTTTATTGACTGGGTTTATTAAAAATGATTGGCTCAAGTGCTTTGTCGTGCCTTCAGTTTAAACCAGCTCCATCGACACCTGATTACTGAAACGCATCACTTTGAAGCAGAAGAAGATGAGTTGTTTATGGTTAACCTGCTGTTGGCATTGACAATGACCATGGCGGCTGTTAGTAAAGTGCCTTTCATTCGATTGCTTTGTCCTTTATGGTAAACAGTGTATTGTTTCACCAAGATGCCCCGTCAGCAGTAAGGCATTATATACTGGAAAATGGTGACAGCTCCATGCTCCCAGTTCCAAGAGAAGATCCATAGCTTAAGGTCTAAATACATTAATGCTTCGTTGACTTGAGTCAATATCACCAGCAATCCCAGGATTAAGAGCTGGAAAGCCCTGCACATATTATCTCGTATAGTTGATTTATGTGTGGGAACTATAACAATTTACTCAGTGGTGAAAGAAGTATTCAGTTTTGTTTAAGTTAAGGTACAAATACAGAGGAAGTAAAAGTATCAACTTAAGCAAAAGTATTTAAGTTTAAAAATGTTCTTTAAGAGTAAAAAGTATTTCACACAAGTGCTGTTCATTTGTTTATGTGTTAAATGTAGTGATTTGATGAAAAAAAAAATATATATATATATACATATTTTGGTCAACAGTAATAATACGAATATATTTCTCAAATTTTGTTATGAATTTCTGTATTTTTGTTTCCTCAAAGCCGAAGATGAACTCAAGCTTCCACGAACATGGTAAAAAAATAACCCCTCAAGTCATATGAAAACTACTTTTTACATTTGAGTCCAGTTGTGGAGTAAAAGTAAAAAGTATCCACTGTAAAATGTACTTAAGTAAAGCACAGATACCTAAAAATTCTATTGAAGTACAGTACTTTACTACGACTACCAGCGCTGGATTTACTTCAGTGAATTGATAAACATTACATTGCGCAGTGGGACATTCTTTCATTCTATTTTTATGATAAGATTCGTCCCTGAATGGAGAAATTCAAGTGTTCAAACGTTTAAGAACAGCAGGGAAGGACGCTAGAGGATACAAACAGGCATAACAATAATAAAATAAAATACAAGACTTGTAGCTTAGTACAGTTTATGGACAAGAATAAACAGCAGCTAGTGACTTCAGTGTATTGTACTTATTGTTTGATTGCAACTGATTGGAGAAAATTAAAACTAAAACTGGAGAAAGAACTATTCATGTCATTATCACAGACGGTATAAAGAAGGGGACTAAGTGAGTGTGACGTCACCCACAGCGTTCGGCTCCAGTCAAATGAAGCTCATCGAGGCTGGAGCGGTTATAGAGACGGAATTGGTGCAGAGTTCCACGTTTGGAATTCCGACCTTGAGTATCATAGCAACCAAAGAGCCAATCAGGAGCAAAGCTGTTGAAGGTAAAGCCCCTCCCCACCTGCAGCGCTGGTTTAGCAGGGAGCAGCCACTTAGCAACGCTGTCAATCAAACCTGTTGCTAACGCTAGTGGGAGCGACCTCGGGGAACGAAGGTGCCTGATTTGTCTGTTATTAATGTTCATATCTTGCGTTATGGACACAATAGCAAAATAAAAATACCAGGATCATGTAGAGCGGGTTAATATGAACATTTTAAAACAAAACTGACGAGGCCCCACTGCAGCAGTTACAGAGAGAGGCGACAGTTTTTCAATGCAAAGTGAATTAGAGACGGAGTCGATGGAGTGGGAAGCGGGCCCATGCTCACTTCCTATTTGGAACATGGCGGCTAGCACGTTAGCTATCTCCATTTATTTACACAGATTATGGTTATTATTCCCATTTTGGATTGTTTGTCGGCCTGTCACGATAATTACTACATCGACATATCGTTCAGTGCATGATAGCTGGAACAAGAGTTGTAGAAGGTTGAATCACAAACTTCTAATTACTATTCTAATAACTGTTCTGTATATGGGGTAATAATTCTTCTTTATGGTTTGGTTTCAATATTGTCGTTTGTTGTCTATATTTTACTCCAACAATATATCGGCACTTCTGAATTTGTCGTCGTGACAGGCCCCGTTGTTTGGGTTATAGTGCCTCCAAAGCTGAGGTGTGGATGACACCTTGGTTTTCCCTGACATCTCCTGGGTGAGAGTTATTGCTGAAGGAGGCACGAGTCAAATCATATGTAAATTTATACATCCCAGAGCTGTCAGCAGAACACAGAAAACTGACAGAGGTCAATACATTATCTGTAAACAGAGACAGCTGGTGCTAGTGAAATGGTGCCACTGTCAGAACTATTATGTTTCTCATTCACTGGTCGAGCGGTTCATTTTTCTTATTCTAGTCCACTTCAGATGAACGGTGAAGTTAACTCATGGACGACTGATGCGACCGATATTTGACCTAAACCTTGAACATGGTCGTTTTGTTTTATAAAGTTTAAAATACAGTGTGTCCATGAAGTCTCTTTACGATTTTTAAAATGTGATGAGATATGTTCATTAGATGTGTTCCGTTGTACTCAGTGGTTATAAAAGCTTTTAATCACATCGAAGTCTCTGGATTTCTTTCTGTGGGGTTATGTTAAAGTTATGTTAAAAATGTCTTGTATCAAACTAAGACATTACTAAAGCAAAAGACACAGATGTGATTGAACCATTGATGAGGCTCTGCTACAGCGAACATGGTAAGAAATACTGGTACTATTTTGATGTTCTTCGTGCAACTAATGGTGCCCATGGAGAGGTGTATTAAATGAGATAAAACTTGAGAGCGCACTGACTGCAATAGAACAAGTCTGGTTAAGATATCTATTCAATTGCCTTTGTAATACATTTTTTATTGTAAAGAGACTTTATGGACACCCTGTATTTTTCCTCTCCCTTCTCTCTTTGAAGCATCTATTCAGAACATTGTATGAATGAACTCTTCAATCATAAAAGTTTTTATTTAAACCAGGAACAAGAGCTGAGAACTAACCCTAACTATACACTGTGAGTCATTGGCTGAAAGCTTTTTGGCAGCCTTGACCCAGCAAAAATACACGAATAAAAATAACGAAATAAATATATAACTGCCTGTTAAGATTGTTTTATTAACGTCACTAAACTCAAGCCTCGGGAAGATGTAAACTGCCGTTGGCTTGAATAGTTGCGTGGGTGATGTGTCCTTGGTCAATCAACTGCAGAAAAAAAATCTCCTTATACCTGAAAACGTTGGCTATTTCATGTGCAAATTCAAACAGACATTTCCCACACTGTACCTGTATTTTCTGTGGCTGCTGTATTAGCATCTCCGCACCTCCGCTCAGTCTGTAACGCCGAGAGGTGGAGGGACCGCCAGGACACATCAGAGCAGAGGAGAGCACAAATGGAAACAGACGGCTTCCCACCGCCACGTCTGTTTCTGCTTCTCCAACTGACTTAGCACATCCATTATTTAAGTCTTACTCTTTAAAACAAAGCAAAGTCCCCATCCCGCGCCAAGGTCATGGGGCTGTACCTACAGAAACACGCAGCAGGCTACCACAAATGAACTTCACACTACGCCTGTCACGATAACAAAATTTGAAGTGTGATATTGTTAAAGTAATAGGGTTGGGTAGAGTTGAAGCTGCTTCTTCAGTTCTGGTCAGATTACTGTTGGACACTGCCTTATTTCTATCTGAAGGGATGAAACTAACACTCCTGTTGTTCGCAGTTTCAGATAGATATAAGGCAGAACTGAAGAAGCAGCGAAACGTCTTCACTCCTACAACTTTTTGTCCAGTTGACAGATTTGAATTTTTCTTTTATGATGGATCATACTTGGACAACTGAGGGATTACACAGATATTGTTGAAGTGAATACAGATGATAAATGATAATATTTAAAGCAAAATTATGTCCCAAAAAGCATTCTAAATGTGCAGTACAGTGGTCCCTTGTTTATCACCCGGGCTATGTTCTAAAAAATAACCCGCAATAGGCGAAATCTGTGAAATAGTCAACTTTATTTTTTACAATTATTGTATGTTTTAAGGCTGTAAAACTCCTCACCACACACTTTATACAGTTTTCTCACACAGGCATCACATTTCTCTCTTGTTTAAACACTCTCAAAGTGCAAATCTTCATATATTATATCCCTCTTCCTCGATAACCACTTTAAATGTGTTGTTCACCTGCCTCTGCTCCAGCGGTATCCCCAGAGGTGTTTTGTTGGGGAGAAAATTTGCAAACATACAGCACTTCAGAGTCACACTGCGATCCAACATTTATGTAAATTTGTCTGACACATTCTGTACTGTACAGGAGACACGGAGGAGACTGATGGACAATGGTCTACAGTCCCTCAGCCAATCAGGACGCAGAACACAATGGTCTACAGTCCCTCAGCCAATCAGGACGCAGAACACAATGGTCTACAGTCCCTTAGCCAATCAGGAAGCAGAACACAATGGTCTACAGTCCCTTAGCCAATCAGGAAGCAGAACACAATGTAAGTTCATACTATGTGGGGGGGAAAAAACCATGCAAAATTGCACATAAAAAAAATTGGAAAACAGCAAAACCACAAAAGGTGAACCGCGATATAGTGAGGGACAACTGTATTGTAAAGTACAGTGTAGTGTGTAGGACAGAAAAAATAAGCAAAATGGTCCCTCTAGTACAAAGAAGAGTACTCAAGATACCCCCAAAAATAATAGTGTCATCTGTCATGTATTGAACGATAAGTGGATATAGTTTTTATCGTGACAGGCCTACTCCACACTGTAGTTCCTCATGTGACAAATAGTGTGGAGAGCACAAGTTTTTTATGAGTTTGGGAATGCATTTTCTTCCCAATATTTTCTTTCTGGAATACTGCGGCCAATACAACTAATCACATGGTGGTAAAGCTTTTCCGTTGCCCTTTGGAAGGTTCCATCATTACTCTGAGGCATGCATCAGGCTATAGTCAGTGTTGAGATGCTGCTCCCTGTTTGCACATTTCATTTTTTTTACATCTATGTTGTGACATGTTTTTAATTTCCAAGTTTTAATCTGACATATGTTAATTGCTTGTGTGGACAGTTTGGACGATGTGTGTGGCCAAATATTCAAGGATACCATGATGTATGAAATAAAAAAGCTTCTAGTTGGCATTTCAGATTTCCAAAAGGTGAAAAGTGGAACTATTTAAACTCTAGCTTTTTCAAATCCTC
Organism: Periophthalmus modestus; assembly: GCA_019594935.1. Lineage (NCBI taxonomy): Eukaryota > Metazoa > Chordata > Actinopteri > Gobiiformes > Gobiidae > Periophthalmus > Periophthalmus modestus. The sequence continues at coordinate 30,703,518 of JAIEZT010001390.1, forward strand.
TGGCACATAATTGCTACTATTCACATGCATGAATATTTTGAGTGTGTACGGCTTTTTCAGACGATAAAGTGGAGCTGGATTGACCACCTCTGCAAAGCCAATCCACGTTGCATAGCGACGGAGGTAGCCCTTTTTTTCACATTTTTGAATAATAAAAGTCTTACAATTTGGCACAATAAGGTCTGATTTTGTGATTCTTAAACCATATCTTATACATAGTCCTGAATTATGTAACAATTTTATAATCATCCTTTTATTACAGAAATAAGTCTTAGATTCAGAAATAAGTCTTAGATTCTGTTGAATTATTGAAAAGAAAATGTTCAAGAAATCTGTCTTTTTGAGCTGGATTATGGAGATATAATAAACATGCAGACTTCAGCCTCTACTTTTGAAACCTTTAAATACTCTTTCACTCAGCCCTGCGCTTCATAATGGTGATGCATTTAAAACCCATCAGTGTACACTCTATGAAAAGTAGGTTAGCCATCGTTATCTTTCAGAAGAGCAGAACACTGTATAAAATGTATTTATAGAGACTACTTGATAGACTGCCAGAATATCTCACATGTTTGTTGAACTTTGATACGGGAACTTTTAATACAAGATCTCATGATTGTCTATGTCTAAAAGCTGTCTGCGCTAGAACTGAAATGGGGAAAAAAGCGTTTAGTTACTTTGCTTTCCAAATATGTCATATACTTCAAGGACATGCAAAACTGGATCCATTGGTGCCACTAATGCACTTTAATAATCTGGTGATAAACATTTATAATCACACCTGCTCCTGTTTTTAATGTTTTAAATGGACCTGTATAGTAATTTGTTTGTTTAATAAAGACTATAGAGACAAATGAAATGTACAACTCTATCAGAAAAATATAAAATCCACAATTTTCAAAGGAAACTTGGGGTCTGCAGTTCTAAAGTTTTTGAGTTGTGGTTGGCGCTGGTAGAGTGCTGCAGAGCGCTGATAAAAGACCTCCCCTGTTACATTGACTTTATCAATTATTGTCCACACCGCTGCCACCTATTGTCAAAGCTGAATTATGAATGCGTTTCCCCTGTCTTGTTTATTCTGCAGGGGGTGAACTGTTTATTTTGCAGACAGCTTGGTGATGTTGGCAGCAAACTCCTTCAACCTTGCTCCTTACACAACGGCTCTGTTTTTCACAATGTTATTGGTTTGGCTGCAGGACGGGACTCGGGCACTTAGGGTTCTTTATATATAGTGTTTGTGAATGTGGAATAGTTGGAATAATAATAATGCATGAGTCACTTAATACATTTGAGTGAATATTATAACTACTTTTACCTCACATGCAGCCATTTCACTAGCAGCCAAAGTGCAGAATTACTGTATTGGAGCTACCATGGATTTTCTTTGTTTGGTTTTATCCCTCTGTTCTTTCTTGGCAATCCCTCAACAACCCTTTAAATTATTGATTTCATTTGCACCACGTTTCTTGGCATAAGTGTTCATAGTTTTACTTGGATAACTTGACAATTTTGCCTCGATACTATCACACAGGTCCTAGTTGCGAGACATAATTTGATCAGTATAGACGACTTAAGCACTAGCATTAGCACATCAGTGAAAGTCGCTCTCATCCATGTGCCTGTGTGTCTTTGTGTCACTGCTCATAAGGCTGAGTTCTTCTCTCAGACGGAAAACGCTCTGTTCCACCTTGTGATGTCATCAAGTGGTAATACAGGAAGTGCTGCACACCTTCACTAGAACCATTTGGATAATTTCAACCCTGGAATTGCCAATCTCAGCTGAAGAAAAGGTAAAAGGTTGATGTTAATTGTAAATTTGAGCTTTGGAGATGTAGACAGATTAATAATAAAGGGTTACTCAAACTGAATGAAACAAAACACAACTCCATTTATGTTTTTGAGGAGATAACATTGTAACATGGCTTAAAGCTTTAAAGAATCCATTTTGTGTAGTGTAGGACTTTTAAACTGAGGTGGAGCTCCATAGTTTGGTCGTTCCTCCGAGGATCTTAAAGGGATTTTGTTGGAGGTGGGTGTTTCCTCGCCGTAGTCTCGCACTGAACGAATTGAGTGACTGATCCTTGTTTATGCTCCAACCTCACGGGCTGTGATAGCCGGGCTCATTAGGTCTGGGGCTGCCTGGGAAAATCCTGAGTGAGATGTGAAATGAACGACATCTGGGCTCCGGCGTTTATGATTCAGCCCTCCGTTCAGCAGTCGCATTTGAAAAGGTACTTCTCGTCATTAAAAACTGTTTGTACTCGACAACACAAGCGGTATCTAGTGTTATTTTTCTGTAAATGACCTCTGAATGAAAATGATTCATCGTGTTTCGGTAACGCTGAAGTGTCCTTGACCTCAGGCATGTTATTGTTGTGTCCTTGGATAAACTAACCTGTGTGCGCATCGATTGGACAGTGAGGGGAGGGTAGTGCTACATAAAAACACTAAACCTTTTTCCGAAACCCTTTTTTTTATTCGATACTTGTCCTCATTGTACTCGCCGATACCAGTCCGATACCAATTGGTACCGATTACTGAGTGTGAAGAAGTAAATGGTCTGCTTTTCCATCTTTAAGGAACTCAGAACGCTTTACATCGAGGAACCACTCACACATTCACTCACACACCAGTGTTCACAGCCAAGAACACAACAATAGCCTTTATCTGTGGGAGCTGGACTCGCACCGTCAACCTGTGGGTCAGTGGATCTGACCGCTCCACCAATGATGTTTGGTTTTTTTTTCATGTCGAGATGGGATTTGAACCACCAACAGTGGACAAACAATGATCTACTGTCGCCCCAAGTACTCAAGGCTGCTCAATTTAGTTACAGTACAACCACAAAAAATAAAATGCTCTCTCCAAGGAAAATCTAAAAGAATAAACATATTAGTCAAATGCATATTGGTCTTAATGATAAAGGTCACTTTCTGTCATAGAGCCTGGATAAAAGCAGCAGTGAGGCCTGTAAAAAGAAGCACATCCTCAGTGCACATGGCTAATTATGCAGCGTAAACAAAGTCTATGTTGTTGTGTTAACGCGTTGTGGTGTTGCGGCTGTTGTCGGGCTGCACTCTCCATAGTTATTTTACCAAGTTCAGTGTCCACAAAGTGTCTGCTTCTACAGGCACCGGCCTGAGCCCACTACAGGCATTCACAAGTAATGAGAGAACACATGTATCAGATACTTACTTACGTGTGTACTTGCGTATGTACATATGTACGAGTGTACGTATGTCTGTACGTACATAGATTTAACTCATAACTTCTCTGACAGTGATGGAAACACGCAGAAAACGCTCGCTCCATGACTTTCACCATGAAGCCTTGGTACCTGTACACGTCTGAGGACGACACTCACCTCTATAACCAGGACTTCAGCCTGGAGGCTCTGCTCTGTCCGACACCAACAGGGGACGAGCAAGAGCCAGAGGAGACCCAACTGGAGTCTCCTACCATCCAGGACTCCTCAACCCCTCCTCAACAACCGCTCTGGTCAGGGACGCTCGAGAGTTGGAGCGAACGAGGGCGGAGCTCGCAAATCAGGTCCAAATGAACCAATCACTGGACCTCAGGCTCAAGACTCAGGAGAGGATTAACCAAGAGCAAGACTCTGAGATCCAAAACCTCACTGAGGCCCTCCAAAAGAAGGACGAAGAACTGCGAGATGAGACTGAGGCCCATCGGCAGAGAAGAATCCTGCACCTCAAGTCACTGCAGGAGATGATGGGGGTGAAAAAGGAGCTTCACAAGATCAAAAACGGCACAGCAAAAACAAACGTGGCAGACCTGGAGGTTGAAAAAGTCACTGCTTTGCTCAAATATAAAGAGAAGGAGATGGTTTCCCATATCAGTGCTCACAAACAACTGAGAAACCTGTACATCAGCGCAGGACAGGAGAACATGAAGCTGAAACTGGAGCTTCGCAACAACAAAAACCTCACAGCGCAAATGGAGCTGGAGCTGTATAAAGTCGAGGACAAGCTCCAGAAGAAAAAGAAAGAGCTGGAGCGTGTCACCAGCTCACACAAGAACTGAGCTTTACCAAGAGGAACATGGAGGCGATGAGCAGAACACTTAAAGAACAGGACACTGCCATCGCGGCCCTGAAACACAGAGACTGGACTGATCCAGAGGCCTCCAACTGTGAGGGGACAGTCCAAAACCAGGGCCAAAGAGCAGAGGGACACACCACCACATTAAAACAAGCATCAGCGCTGGACGAGATGCTACTGACAAACGAGATGTCCAGAAAGGTGAACGCGCCATCGTCAAAGCTGCAGTCGTCCAAAAAGGAGGAGGTGTGCGTCCTAAAAATGGAGAAGTTGAAACTCGAATCTGCTCTTAAGAAAAGAGGAGGCGGGCCCGGCGCTAAGGCAGCTCCAAACATGACCTTTGACCCCTGCATTAAAACAAAATAAAACTATTGTAAATGTCTGTTATTTGCGTTTTATTGTTTTACAGTCCAAATCTGACTCAAATGCGGCTGTATATCTGGTCACTGTTATGGTGCGTTCACACCGCGGCGTCAAAAACGCGCTGGCCGCCTTTATTTAGACGCCTGTGTATTTGAGGGCAGACGCTTTGGAAGCGCGTCCAGAGAGCGCGTCCAGAGAGCGCGTCTAGAGAGCGAGTCCAGAGCATTGAGTGTTTTCCTGCTCTTTTTGTGCACAATGACAGACCATGTTGAGAGAGTGGGTTTGGTGTATGTACTGCACAAAAGTCATCAACGGAGTGGATCGGCTCGGCGGCGGTGTGTCGGGTTCACGACATAATTCAGAGGTGTTCGGAGTTTGGTGAGTTTCATCACTTGCTCCAGGAGCTCCGTCTGGATGATCAGCGCTTCCAGCGGTATTTCCGTGTGACCCAGGCCCAGTTCGATGACCTGCTGTCCCGCATTGGTGCGGATAACGTCCCCGTCACTGTTTGTGTTTGTGACTCCCGTGTTTCAGAATGACGTCGCTGTGTCACTGGAGCGTGTCCTCTGATCGGTTGACTCTGCGCGTCGACGCTAGTACGCTTGGGCGTCTGAACGCGTAGACATGTGGAAGCTCAAGACGCGCCGCGCTGACGCCAGATTCGCGCCGCCTTGACGCTTGAAGACGCACCGCAAAAACGCTGCATCACCAAGACGAGCGTCCACCATAGACTTTGAATGTGAGCTTGATGCATCTGACGCCGCGGTGTGAACGCACCATTATGAAGGATATCGGTGAAATCTTAAGAAAAATGCAAAAATAGTCAAGTAAAAGTATTAAAGTACATGTTTAAAAGTGTATTTAAAGAGGTCTTTTTGTCTTTGAGTGATTTTGATTAAGATTTCAGCTGAATTTTCAATAGATCGATCTAAATCGATCGCTTTTTCTAGCTATTTTCATCTGTATATTTTTGTTTTGCTGAAATTATGACGTGTTAAAAATAAACCCTAAGCCTTTTCAGCAGGTCTCAGACAATAACAAAACATATCTTTACTTTTCAGTCCAGTTCAAAAATGTCGTTGAGTAGAAAGTACAGATACCTGACGTCTTTTACTTGGTATTTGTGCTCTTTAAATCCACCAGTTTCTTATAAGTCGTAAGAAGTAGTCATAGTTTTTGAGGTTTAGCAGCTGTCAGGCGGCACAGACGAGGCAGGATTCTTTAGATTAGATTAATTTTATTTGCACAAACAAGTAAAAAAAAACAAATGTAGCGTTCAGCCGAGAGTGAGAAAACCAGAACGATCTTATAAAACCATCCCCCCTGAAACATATTTGAGGCATATTTGAGTTATCCCAGCAGACGTGTGTGTGGTGTGCCTTAGTACCACGCATTACATTCAAATGCTACTGTCAGAAAACAAAAAGAAGTCTGTTTTCAGCTGTAATAGTATTAAAATGCCACATTTCAAAAGTCAATTTCACATGTTTCTTCACAGAGTGCCATTTCATTACTCTCCACCTCAGCAGCCTCTCAAACTCAAACAGACTCAAACACAATCGTATCAAGTGCAGCCACTGTGACATCTCTCTATACGCACAAACAACACAGCGCTCTGATCATTTTCATTTCAAACAGAGAATAAATGAAGTACATTGGCTGCTCTGCTTGTCCTGGTTTTGTTTAGCCCTCTTAAACGAGCCGCACAAAGGGAGCCCATGCTGCTCTATATTAAATCTACACAGCCCAGTGGCTTCTCTCCACCCACCTCTTTCTGCTTTGGTGACAATCAAATCTAATGTCAACAAAAAGAAACACGCTCAACATGCCATCTTGGTCTGAGTGGACTTGTTTCTGCACTGAAAACATTTTTGGATCCAGCGAACCATGGCTGCATGTTCATGTTAACTCACCCAAGAGAAAAACACGACCTGGAGTTATGTTCAAGCTCCATGAATACAGCTCAGTGTGTAAGACTGGTAAGAAGGGGAGGTACTGCTGGAGGTCAAGTTGAATCAAAACTGAAAAATCACTGTATATGGCAACAATAAATTACCATGAACGATTAAGTCATTATTTAATTGGCTAAGTTACAAACCAGTGAAGACTATAAAAGAGTGTCCTGCTTGATGCACGATAACTTAAAGGTCCAATATGACACAAAACTGACTCTTCTGAGCTTTAAGTCATAACTATTACTAGTTATAATGTTGTTACCTCCTGAAAAACACACCTGGACTTGTGTTTTGTTTCATTCACACATGTTTGAGTAACACTTTATTATTAGTCTGTCTGCATCCCCACAGCTCAAAATACTCTGTTGCACCTTGTGATGTCATGAAGCGGTAGTTTTCAAGTTAACAGCTCCTTTTACCTTTAATTCAGTAGAGATTGGAAATTCGAGGGCTGAAATGATCCAAATTATTCTAGTGAAGGTGTATGGAGTTCAAAAACACAGTGGAGCACTTCCTGTATTACCACAAGATGACATCACAAGGTGGGATAAAGTGTTTCCCGTTTGAGAGAAGAACTCAGCCTAAATATGCAGAGTTTGTGCGTTAAACAAAACACAACTCCAGGGCTTTTTGTGACGAGGAAACAACATTATAACATTGAGAAAATAGTGCATTATAGGTCATTTTCTACTACTTTTTTCGGGAATGTTCTGCATATAACTGATCTTTTTTGCATTTATCCAATTCCAGGTGTTTTTAATATTGAAAAAGCAGGTGGCAGACTCGGATGCATACTATAATAACTACACTTAATTTGCTTAATTTGACATATTTAATCCATAATGAACACATGGCATTTAATACTAGCTACACAGTATATCTAGGTGTTTTATTGCACTTTCCCTTTGTATTGTATTATCTATATATCTGTTGTAGTTTTTTTACTTTTATGTGAAGCACTTTGGATCGCTGAAGTAGTTTTAAATATGCTGTATAAATAAGATGACATTGAATTTTAAGTCTGTAAATAGTTATTATGAAGTGTTACCTCATATGGCAACTTTAGTGGAGGAAAATGTAAAATTATATAACACAAAAGACCTTGGTTTGTGAAAGGAAGCTGTCTCTGATATGCACAACTACACACTGTTCATTTTACACCTGGTATAAGGTGTAATTGGCTCTATTTGGCACCACACTCAGCATTCTACATAGCATGAAACATTATATGAAGCCGGGGACAGGTGTTGTTTTCTGCCAGTCAATAACAGAAGAACCGTCTGGGGAAGCGGCTGATTGACAGTCGCCATTTAACACACACACACACAGGCTTACACACACCCCTACCTGCCCCGACCCTTCTGAAAAAACGAGTGATGTGTGTAGACGAGCTGGTGATGATGTGACCACGGGGGTACCTTCACAAAGCGGGTCTGAAAAACGAGTGATGTGTGGACGAGCTGGTGATGATGTGAACACGGGGGTAGGTGGTCTGTTAGAATGCACAAAGCGGCAGGTAGCGCTTTGGTAAACAACGCAGGCTGAGTCACAAGGGACACGTTTGCTTTTTTTGCTCTCTGACATAACCTTGGCTAGTTATCTCTCCTGTATTATTTGGTGAACTACTCAGGAGTCAATAATGTGGTCCTGTGTCTCATAAACATTTAGATCCAGCTTTATTTTGAATGACATAAACGGTTCATACATTTCATACATCAACAATAGATAAATACAATCATTAAGAGTGTGCAAAATGATGAAATCTCTCAGGAATGATCAACGGAAAAGGAAAATTCCACTGTCAACTGGACAAAAGCTTTAGAGCAGGGGTGTCCAAACTATGGTCCAGGGGCCAAATGCGGCCCTTAGACCAATTTTATTTGGCCCTCAGGCCTTCAGTTGAACTGGCCCAGTCGATCATAATCAGTACTTTTCTACGGCAAATTTGAGTAAATCTACCAATGTAGCCTAAATAATATCACATTGCATTGTCAAACAGACCTGATCTTAATATTTCAGGCCTTATTTAAAGTAGGCAAGGCAAGTTTATTTGTATAGCACAATTCGTACACAAGGTAATTCAAAGTGCTTTACAGAATAAGAAAGACATTGAAATCACACACACAAAATAAGCATCATAAAATTGACATTAAAACATTAAAACAAAAGAGTGCAGAATAACAACCTTTTCAGTATAAAGTATGTTAAATACACCATCTGAATTAATCACTGGCCCTCCGTGTCGAATATTTTTCAAGATTTGGCCCTCGGTGAAAAGAGTTTGGGCACCCCTGCTATAGAGTGGAGACATTTGGCTGCACATCCAGTCCGTTTCTTCAGTTCTGTTCAGATTGCTGCTGGACACTGCCTTGTATCTGTCTGAAGGGAGGAGCGAACTACACTGAAACTAACACCGATTTGCTTCTGTTAGCTTGGTCTATTTTCATTTCAAAGCCGCTAACCACTCCTTTGAAGATGGTGAGGTGCAGATCTTAGCCAAAGGAAAGAAATGGTTTGAGCGGGGAGTTAAAGACGCAATTTTTGTTTGGAAAGACAATCCATCTTTGAGTCACAGTTTGTGTAGTTCAGTGGACATAGCCAACAAACAGGTGTGTTAGCTTCAGTGTAGTTATCTCCCTTCAGACAGATATAAGGCAGTGTTCAACAATAATCTGACCAGAACTGAAGACGCCGCTTGGACGTTGACACATTTTTTTAAGGATTTTATCTCCTTAAACCAATAGCTATGATTCTTCTCGATGAGTCGGTGATTATTCAAGTTCGATTTACTGTGAATTGTTAAAATGAAGATTACTTTTTCAGTTTTTGACGGTAGACTATAGCTTTCGATTGTTTCTGCAGTTTATATTCTACATGTTGCTGTGACTAATCATTATTTCGCTATTCAGTTAATCTGGTGATTGTTTTATTTAGATTAGCTGATTAACTACAAATTAATCTAGTAGTTAAAGTCATTTCGCTTAAGGACATCTTTGTCGTCTGTAGTTGAGATTTAATCAGATCTATTCTGTAAAATGGACTTTTCAGAGCTTTTAACCATGTTGTAGTGTTTCTTAGTCTCATTTACCCTCTCAAAGTTGTATTTGGAGTGAATCGATTATTTTCAAGACGCCATATTGTCGATCAACGAGCGTTTTCACCGTCACCGGCATACGCCCACTGTGACGTCCTTACTTCATTCTCCAATTTTATTTTCTCATTCGGTGATACACGTAGGATTCAGCAGCGTTGCGTAGTTATTTTGGTACAAATGGGAAAAAAATCCACTACCCTTTGTTGTGAGGTCCGCTCCCAACACAGAAGTCAGCGGATTGGTTTCTTTTATCAAGTCGATTTAGATGAATATTGTGATTTAAAATGTCCTCATTATAACTTAATGATCCACGGATGTCGTAGATTATAACTATAGAACAAACACAAGCACGATATGTCTACTTTAATCATTGGTATTTTCAGATCCAAGATTTTTCGATGATGAACCGTTGTTATGGATGAATCGTTCATTATAGAAGTCTTATTTTATTATTATACTACACCTAATTTACATTAATACAGAATCACCCACATGGTTATTAAACTCTAACCAAAGCCGTAGTAACAATATGTCACATGACTTAATATGATTTGATTTTCTCCAAGACGATTTTAATTGGCCCAACGATTTCCAGCATTAAAAGCTCTGAATGTGCATCTCTGACATTTTGCCTGGGTCATTAAGATGGATTAGATTCCGCTGCAGATTATTATCTTGTGCAGTTTCTCTCCCTCACCCAGAAGTGCTGTTGCTATGCTAGAATTCTGGGCATACATCTTGTTACAGTTATCACATTGTGTTCTGGTCCTGACAAACATCTCCCAGGACTTTCTTTTGGTCACGATAATGGCCATGGGAGTCTTATTCTTACTTGTTGACAAATGTCGAAGAACAGCTTTAGTTTCACAATAATTGCCACGTCAAAGAGCAAAAAAAAGCACATCCCGTAGACAGTCAAATTTATTTCTTGCTCTGAAATGTCGGAAGTTCCAGCTGTGTCATGTTATTTTCGAGCGAGCTATCAAGTCTCCTGCCAGAACAACGTTTTTTTCACCAAACGCAAAGCCGGCTCCACAACATATGGCCAGGTGTAATACATCACCTAAGCAATTAAAGTGAAATCCCTGTGTCAAGAGGTTAAATGGTCCAACTTAAACCCGCTGTCTAGTTTATTGATTAATACCGACTGGAATGCTGCCTGTTCAAAAAATTAATTATACAATCCACTTTGCGATAATCAATCAATCCCATGGTAATAATAAACTGATTTATTTAGAGCAGTATCAATACAATACATTAGAACAGCTGCTTTTGTAATGCTGCGTTCATGTGCTCCTCGACAATTCGGGTTTCACAGTTGAGATATTCCGGGATATCGACTTGTTTGCGTTCATGGAAAGTTGGGATTTTGATGTGACCAATCATGAAATCACGAAATCCGTTCGCTAACAGCTATTAATAGAAGACTTTGTGGTTGTTTGCCTTTTCATAAGTAATTTTTTTTGGTTTATTTAAGCTAGTGTGGGTAAGGGTAATCTGGGAGTCCCTGCTTAGACTGCTGCCCCCACCACCGACCCCGGATAAACTGAAGAAAACGGATTCATGGAAAGCTAGTGTTGGGACTTTCCCATAGACTGTACATAGCTAACGCTGTATCCGCCGCGTTCCGAATAGAGAGTGATCATGGGCGTGTTTCCAGCTCCATCGACTCTGGCTCTAATTCACATTACACTGAAAAATGGTCACTCCTTTCTCTGTAACTGCTGCAGTGAGCCTCATCATTTTAGTCTTAAAATGTTCGTATGAACCTGCTCTACATGATCCTGGGGTATTTATTTCGCTATTCTGGCCATAACTCAAGATATGAACTTTTTTCCCTGAGGTTGCTTCCACTAGCGTTAGCAACATCTTTGATTGACAGTGTTGCTAATTACCTGCTCCCTGCTAAACCAGCGGTGCAGGCGGAGAGGGCAGTTACCTTCACCCTCACTCCAGATTGGTTGTTGCGATACTTGCGGTCAGAACTTCTAATATGGAACTAATATTGAGTCCAAATTCGTCCCTATAACTGCTCTAGCCTCCACGAGCTTCATCTGACGGGAGCTGAACACTGTGGGTGACGTCACACTCACTTAGTCCACTTCTTTAAACAGTTTATGATCTTTTCTGTGCAAATCTGCTGCTCTCATGAAAAGAATAGCTGACCCTTAAATATAGTAACATAGTAAAAGAGCTTAAATGGTGATATAAACTGATAAATAAAGTACGTGACATCAGGTGTGGAAGTCTGGCAGTAGCTTTTCACGCAGCTTCCTGTGTTTTCTCAGACTTGTGCGAATGTTTTCAGCTCAGAAAAATATTTCCTCAAGTTTTCAAGGACCACATAAATGCAGCAATAGAATCGATTCTCCCATCCCTCGTAGCTTAGACTTGAGTTATTCAAAACTCACAGCTATAACTTACTATTACCCGAACACCAAATGAAAATTCCGCACATTGTTGATTTAGCCTTGAGACTTATTTCCACAGGGACTGTACATTTAATTTAATCTGACAAGATGAAAATAACAAAACGACTGAGAAATCCGATTGAGTAATGGTTGCGGAGGTCGAAGTTTATCAATAGGTCAGTATTTGTGGATGCAGGGCCCAAGGCTGTTTGATAAGCAGATGGTGTCTGATAGGAAACCTGTCTCTCTCCTGACACCGGGGACAGTTGTGAGGTATTAATGAGGCTCTCCGTGAATAATTCATGCATGTCGATATCGTCTCATTTCTAATTTGGACAGATCTGCCAAGCCAACGTTAGTTTTCTGCAGGTCTTAGTGTCTTTTCAGTCTTCACCTCATTCATTTTGTATTACTGAGACATGGTTTGCACATATTTCCACTGCAGAGCAACTGTAAATGGTGTTAGTTTCAGTGTAGTTAGCGCCTCCCTTCAGATAGATGTAAGGCGGTGTCCAGCAGTAATCTGACCAGAGCTGAAGAAGAAGAAGAACGTTTTCACCCCTACAACTTTTTATCCAGTTGACACATTGATTACACAGATAAATGGAGTCTCCTTCTGACAGACACATTCCCTTAATACACCTTGCTTTGTTTTAAACCAAGAAAATAAAAAGATCAGCGCATCGAAACATTACAAGAATTTCTAAGCACAACTTCATGAAATCCTAATATTGTTACGAATCTAGCTTGTCGTCAGTTTTCCCAATATTTCCATATTTGTTTCAGTTTCTGGCTGTTTTCCTCTGCTCTCATTCTGGCTTTTTGGGGCTTATAGTAAATCATGAGGCATCAGACGAACTAGGAGTTTGTCAGCCTAGATGAGGAGGAGAAATGGGAGCGTGCAGACTTGTACTGTGCCAGATTTGCACGCTGCAGGTGTCATGTTGATGAATGTTTTCAGTGGCCCCTAGTATACAACACTATACAACCCGAGCCTCTTGTGAGAGAAGGGAAGAAAAAGGATAAGTCTTTCCAGTGAGATTATGTATTTAAATGAACCTCGAGCCATATTGCAATTCTGAACATAATTCACCCCCAGTGTAAAATTACCACTCTCTCAGCTGTCTTTGTACAGGGTCTACTTTCTGATTTGCCGTTTTTCAGTTGGTGCAGCATGTGTAAAGCCAATAAACCTCTCTCTGGTCCAAATAATTTGCCAAAAGTCTGTCTTATAGAAGGAAATGTAAATAAAAATGTGTAATATTCATTTTACTTAGAAGGGTTGCAAAAACAGCTGATTAAAACTAGAGATACACGATACGATACTGCTGTCAGACATTGGCGCCGATATATAATTATTTTCATGGATCAGATATCGGTTTCAAGGTATCGATTAAGCCGATATCTCATTTTGATCTTTAAATTGATGGGATAAGACTATGTAGTCGCCCTAAACGTCTCAAAATATTAAACTTGCATCGTTACAAAGCTTTTCTGTAATGACTTTATATGATAAATAAGTTACAAAAAACATTTAAATCATTTTTATCTTAAGCTGTTTGAAGAAAATCTAATTTATTTTCAGTCTCTGCCCTGGTATTGGTTAATATCGGCTGATAACGGCGACAATTAAAGTATCGACATCAGTATCGGAACAGAAAAAGCTGGATCCCTAATTTGAAACTCTATGTGTAATCTTTCAAACGAGGGTTTAAAATGCACTTTAGTTGTTAATTTTAAGATCCATTAATCTTTTGTGTAATACCTGAACCAGACAGGCACAGGTGCAATTATCATATTTCTGTAATAAATCATTGTCATCTGGATAATCGGGGTCATTGTAGATTTATTTTTGTCAGTATCCATTGCACATAGCTCTCACTTTTTACACCACTAGAACACAGCTGCGTATCATGATATGACTGAGTGGTGTAGAGGATGTAGAATCTGACTAAATATTTAAAAACATGTTTGTGTGTCTTTGTCTTTTTCAGACATGGGACTCGCTGCGCTGGAGAAGTTGCAGCTGTAGCCAACAATGGTGTGTGTGGGTGTGGGTGTAGCCTACAACGCCAAAATCGGAGGTGAGTAAAGCCTCCCACTGCGCTTTATAATTAGCAAAATAAAAAGAAAACAATGATTAACTTTTAATTAGGAAAGAATATGCTTCATTTAACGCTGCTTTGTGCTTGGGAGTCTTAGTAAAAGTACCTCCTCTCTGGCTGGTTTTGGCTGTTTTGAACATGTATTTTGGTTCCTCATTAAGACCCATAGCCTCTCATCTCTGCTGCTCCAACATGACAGTTTGAAGCCCGACATTCTCCAGCCTGTTCTGCTGCGTCTGATCAGAGCGCCGTGGTCTATACTTATTGATTCTCCACTTGTCTGTTGCGCCGTGTAATTAATGAACATTTCAGCTAAGTGGGCCAGGTTGTTAGCTGAAATCAGGTGTAATTGGCATTTTGGATTAGCCCTCAACACATAATTTTTCAATTAGGTAAGTCCATTCAAATAAAAAATGGCTTTATTTGCATATGGCTACTTGTGCTATTGTGCTGCAGCTAAAATTCACATAATCCACTGTCTGTTGTGACCATAGACTGAATAAAGAAGTGGACTAAGGGAATCAAATGAGGCTCGTCGATTCGAGCAGTTATAGGGGTGAATTTAGAGCCAAGTTCCATATTAGCAATTCTGATTTATCTCTTATTAATGATTATATCTTGATTTGCGGATATAGTAGTAAAATAAAAACCCCAGGATCATGCAGACTGGGTTAATACGAATATTTTAAGACTAAAATGACGAGGCTGACAGCAGCATTTACGGAGAGAGGGGTGACAGTTTTCTAATGTAAAGTGAATTGGAGCCAGAGTTGATGGAGACAGAAGTGCCCCCATGCTCACTTCCTATTCGGAATGTGGCGACCAGCAGGTTAGCTATGTCCATTTATACAGGGAGGCCCAGAAGTCATTGACACTTTTAAATCTTCAGTAGCTCCTATAATTCTTAAGTTATACTCACCAAATTTTAGCAGTAGATAAACTGAACCTTCTGAGATTTTTGGCAATATATACGGTTATAATTGTTCACTTACACTTGAACTTATCACTACTTAAACTAGGCGAAGTAAAAGTGAAAAAAAATGAATAATGTTTTTAAGTGTCAACTTTTTTGGGTTTGATCCAACACACTTTTATAACATTTAAAGCATTTCTGGGCTTATGGCTCTTATTTGATCCTCGATATTATGTTTGAAGTGGTTTATTGTCTGAGGTTTATTCACAAACACCTTTTCTTTAATATAGACCCACAGGAAGAAATCAGGACTAGTCAGGTCTGTGGAGATCACATACTGCCCCCTGTCTTTGAAAACGACTTATTATTCCTTTAATGGTATTTACCCTTGGGGCATCTCTGGTATTAAAATGTTGACGGTAACACCGCTGGGTTTCTGAATTTGACTCATGTGACTCAAAGTACCACTGTACAATGAGGGTTCGTTCCTCTGTGTTGTATTTGCTCAGATTAATGTCGGAAGGGTCGTTCTAAATGCTCTGAAAAAAGAAAAATGGTTGTGACATGTTTTAAACAGAGCTCACAAGAGCATCCATAGCATTTCACTCCCATGTATGAAGGATAAAGAGCTAAATTTGGACTACAGCAGAGTAACTCTAAGTATTGTTGAACCAAGTGATTTAAATTCACTGGTGTTTTGAGCCCAAAGACTAAAGGGAACAAACTGTTCTTGTGGTGTGAGGTTCTGTAACCTCCCAAGGTGAGTGTCTTAAATAGTCTGTGTACAGGGTGAGAAGGGTCAGCTGTGATCCGACCTGCAGATCCCAGGGGTTTTCTCGCCTCATCCTCTCCTTTCCCATTTACTCAGCTGTCAATCAAATGTGTCATATTAAGTGGTGGAGAGCAGAGGAGTGAGGGGAGGAAAACCTGACCAATAACGATCACATCCTGCATTGCGAAAAGCAAAAACATTTTTTTCCTTTGGACACTTGCGTAATTATTACACCTAGGGCTGGCTGTATTACGCTTTTACAGCATTTTTCACACTTTCTAACCATGACATTGCCCAGGAAGGTCTCAAAATTTTGGTTCACACATTATTCACAGCCATTTGTCACATGCTGTCCCAACACCTTCCAGGTCATTTGTGTTCGCTGTTACAAATGTAACATGTGATCATGGTCCTGCTTCAGCCCAGTGTATTCTGGGATGACATTCCCGTTCAGGGGAGTCCTGCTCCTCTCCTTAATCTGATAAATGTGCCACCGTCTGAGGAGCAGCAGACCGGCGGATGGGCAGCTGGTGCCCCCTACACCGTCTCCACTTTCAGGAGGGTGAATACAGCGATGTCTAAGCTTCTGCACTGTCAGTGCCTACACCTGTGTTTGCTTCTGAGATCTGCACGCCATAATTTTTGGAGAAATTGCTTCTTACAAAACGTTAAAGGAAGTTGAATGTCATTTTGAAATATCACACCAAAAGTGCTCTCGCTGCCATCCCATCTGTGACCGTTCAACCCTTTGGCATTTTTCTGATGATATTTTGAAGCTGGCTGAATGCCTTCCTTTCACAGGCCTGACTTTGGTGTTGTTGTCAAAAGAACATAACTAAAGGTAACTTTTATCACCAGTAATTCGTCTTCTGTCAAAATGTGGAATTAACCACGCACTGATTCAGACATAGCACCAGTGGCTTTTTCTTCCACTCTCTCAAAACCAGCTCCCATTGCCAGAGCTGTGGGGAGCTGCACTCTCCAAAGGTTTAATAAGGCATGTAGAGTCAGCGGGAAGTAGATGAGAATTTGTAATGGCTGTGATTAGTATTTGAGGCTGCATTTTGGACGCAACAATCAGCAGACAAACAGTGCACTTATGTTGGTGTGTTTAGCCCCAGTCTGAGTGTTTTCATCTGCTCTGTATTCAAACCAGTGAATACCGACGCCCACTGAGTAATTGCCACTTCGGATTATAATAAAGGGGGATATCCAGGTGACTCAGAAAATACAGAGGAATATGTCACATTTATATTGCATTTGTAGCGTGTTCCTGATTAACACTTGTTTGCCCTTCAGCTTTTAACAATTAACAACATAACAACTGGCTAGACTAGTTAAATAGCACCAGCAGTGACACGATAACCTAACCACAACACCAAAATACCACAAATATAGAGCTGTTCCAGTATTATCGTTTATCGGGACTGTTTTAAAATGTGTTATTGTGACAAGATTAGAAAAAAAATGTTCAAGACACCTGTGACATTAATAACTGGGATATGGGAACTTTTAATGCAAGATTTAATGATTGTCTAAGTTTAAAGACTGGCCAAACCTGTAGGTCTGTCACAATATTTCCTATACAGTGGTCCCTCGTTTATCGCAGGGGTTACGTTCCAAAAATCACCCTTGATAAATGAAATCTGCGAAGTAGAAATCTTTATTTTTTTTACAATTATATATATTTTGCGGCTGTAAAAACCCCTCACCACACACTTTATACACTTTACTCACACAGGCATTAACATTTTCTCACATTTCTCTCTTATTTAAACACTCAAAGTTCAAACCTTCGTAGATTAAAAAAAAAAAAAAGTACAGTATAGAACGAAACCAAATACTAAATTGTACTATAAACAAAAATGACAGCTTTTATAAATACTGTAACAAATTAAATTTTAATGATCAGCCTACGAGGTTGGACACATCAGAAATGATTAATAGTGACTCTTATGTCACAGTTCCTCTGACCACGCCTCTTCCTCTGACCACGCCTCTTCCTCTGACCACACCTCTTCCTCTGACCCCGCCTCTTTCTCTGACCACGCCTCTTTCTCTGACCCCGCCTCCTTCTCTGACCGCGCCTCTTCCTCTGACCACGCCTCTTCCTCTGGCCCCGCCTCTTTCTCTGACCCGCCTCTTCCTCTGACCGCGCCTCTTCCTCTGACCACGCTTCTTCCTCTGACCGTGCCTCTTTCTCTGACCACACTTCTTCCTCTGACCCGCCTCTTCCTCTGACCTCTTCTTCCTCTGACCCCGCCTCTTCTTCTGACTCCGCCTCTTCTTCTGACCCCGCCTCTTCGTCTGACCCCGCCTCTTTCTCTGACCCGCCTCTTTCTCTGATCACACCTCTTCCTCTGACCGTGGCCTCTTTGTCCTGGCGCCGCTCCGCTGTAGTGTTTTATAAAGCTTTTGCACAGATGATGTTGGTGTCCAGCGTAATGTTCTTTTTCCTGCTGTCACTGATCCACAAAGCTAAATCTGACTCTATCCTTATGATGGACTTGTTGCAGTTACATCCCTTTTTTCATCCTTGTTCAAACTTATTGCTGCTGTCATTCTTATGTTATTTTCCTCCTTCTTTATGTGACAAACTGAAGATTCATTTATTCCATAGTGGCGCCCCCTTTAGTACAAAATTCTACTAAAAAAATCCACGAAGCAGCGAGACCACGAAAAGTGACCCACAATATAGAGAGCAACTGTATTGACTTATCGTTCAGTGTATGAAACCTAGAACAATATACTTTAGGGCTCAGTATTTATCGTGGGTAGTTTTTCTTTGCAAAAGTGAGAAGATTTTTGTTATTTCATGTGTAATACAATAAGATTTGAGCTATACGGGGTTGAATAAGTCACTTTTAAGGCTAATTATTGGCTCATTCTGGCATCTATTTGTTGCAACTCAGACTTTTTAATGATATTCAATCTTAATCAGTGGCATAAAGTAGTTTCAATATTATTGTTTATCACAATATTTCTCTGCAGAGCTATAGCGTGCTTCGAAATGTGTTATTGTGACAGGCCGACGCACCAGAACGGAGATGGGAATAAGAGCTTTTGGTTTATTTTGCTTCTCAAAAATTGAACATATTTCAAGGACGTGTAAAACTGGATACATTGGTGCCAGAAATGCACTTTAATAATCTGGTGATAAACATTTATACTCACACCTGCTCCTGTTTTGAATGTTTTAAATTGACCTATGTACTTATTTGTTTTGTCTGTTTTTTGTTTGTATTGTTCTGTATTTGAACAAGGCGCCCATGAAAAGGAGAGTCCGAGTCTGACATTGGGCTCTGCTTGTATAAATAGAGATAAATGAAAATATGAAAAGTAATTGCAGCACAGTACTGCCCATACTGTATATACTGTGTCTTGTGTACATGCTGCTTTCAGTGGCACCTTTCACCGATGCAGATTTCTACTTTGTGAATTTTGTTTACGAACGATGGCAGTAAAACTCTTCTGATTCTGAAAAATATAGTGTACCACATATCACGTTTTTTCTTTTTATCTTTTTGGCGTATATTAAATCAATGACGACCGTCTCCTTGAAGTAAAGGTTCTATATGACACAAAATTGACTCTTGTGACCTAAGTCATGTTCTAACACTGTTTCCTCCTCAAAAAACAGACCTGGAGTCGTGTTTTGTTTCATTCTCACATGTTTGAGTAACACTTTATTATTGGTCTGTCTACATCTCCAAAGCTTCCACCTTGTGATGTCATGAAGTGGTAGTTTTTAAGTTTCCTTTAACCTCCTGGGACCTGGTGTCCTCATGTGGGTTGTCTGGGCCACAATGCAATTTTTTAGAAGAAGAACAACAGCAACAATGCAAACATGTTCAATTTTGTATATTTTAAGAGTTAAGAATGTTCAGAATATTTGTTTTAGTTTTGTTTGGGGTTTTTTTTGTAAAGGCTTATGTTTTCTTGCACCTCTTAACAGCACTTAATTAGCACAAATGAGCCACATTGTTTTTACACTCAGGACAAATGTTGCTGTGTTCAGGCACTTAATAGTTTTTTGCAAATCATTATTCAAATGTTCTATCAAAATGATTAAAACGTACAACGAATGTCCTCATATGTGGACATCAGTTTTCTCAGAAACTACATAATATAAAAAAGATAATTCTTTGTTTTTACATCATCGGGTCTAATCAGCCCAAAATCACACAGAGAAATTAATAAAGCCACGAAAGAGCTCGAGTCTTCAGAGGATATGTACAGTAGAGTTTGGCAATTCGGGGTCTGAAATCGCTCAAATGATTCTAGTGAAGGTGTATGGAGTTTAAAAACACAGTGCAGTGCTTCCTGTATTACCACATGACATCACAAGGTGGAACTGCGTGTTTTTCAGCTTTGTTTTGTTTTTCTCACAGAAGAACTCAGCTTAAATACGCAGGTTTGTGTGTTAAACATGTGTGAATGAAACAAAAAACAACTCCAGGTCTGTTTGTGATGAGGAAACATTATAACATAGATCAGAAACGGCATAATCTGGCCCTTTAACCGTCTAACAGGTCTGTGGGATGGTACGATGGCAGAAAGTAAAGTAAGATTGGCTCACATTTCTATATCTTGACATGTTTTATTTAAATCTCTCATTTCTTTCCCAAAGTCTGACTTGTCTCTTGCAATTTGAAGCTGAGATTTTGCCCACCATCTGTCCCTTCTCCACACTGCTCTCGCCCTACTTAAAAATATTGTGTGTGCTTTAGGTGTCCGCATGCTGGACGGGGAAGTGACAGACGTGGTGGAGGCTCACTCGCTCAGTCTCAACCGTCAGCACATCCACATCTACAGTGCCAGCTGGGGCCCAGAGGATGATGGGAAGTCTCTGGACGGTCCTGCCAAACTGGCCAAAGAGGCGTTCCTCCAGGGAATCACTCAGGTCAGGCCTGCGCTCTGCTTCCAGGCTCCAGCTCATCCAAAAATTATACGCTTTATAATAATCACGGCTTAATTAGCCTGAAAGCATATATAAAGACATAATGAACAGATGGTCTATTAAGAATGATTTAGGCTTAGTAACTACTTAATTAAGGGTTTAGAGTGAGGAGTTTGGGCTAGAGTCTTAATAAAGTTCTATATAAGCTGAAAAGCTACAAAGTACAAATAGTAAAGGTACAATTTTTTTTTAGGTATCTGTACTTTCCTTAAGCACATGTTACAATGGATACTTTTTACTTTTACATCACTACATTTAAGAGCAGTATCTGTACTTTCTACTCCACTACATTTTTTTAACTAGACTAAGAAGTAAAAAGTACTTTTCATATGATTTGAGGGGTTATTTTTACCATGTTCGTGGAAACATCCCAAGTAAAGTTTTTTGAGTTTAAGCTAAAACAAAAGTAAATACACAAAATTCATTAGAAAAACTAAGAAATTGATTTGTGTTATTGTTGACCAAGATATGTATCATTTTTATTCAATATTACTACATTTAACACTTTAACAAATGAACACTTTTACTTTTTATTCTTAAAGTACATTTTTTAACAGGTACTTAAATACTTTTAGTTAAGTAGATTTTTTGTGTGATACCTTTATTTGAGTAACCTTTTACCACTGTATCTGTACTTTTACTACTACTTTTACTTCATTCATTTAATTTCATCCACCATTGGCTGGAATCGACAAAACTATTTCTTAATAAGGTCTTAAGTAAGTCTTTGTTCATGCTTTGTTAAGGCTCTGAATAGTATAGTATAAAATATCTCATGGCACCAAACGTCCAAATCCAAGCTCAGATTTGAGGTGAAGGTGACCAAACCCCAGTTATTATCCTTTCTGTGTTGGACTAAATACATAATTAAATGAAAAGACATTATCTGACGCTAATGCCGTCACTCCTCATGTGTCTCTGCACCTCATCAAAAGAGTTTAACTGAACAATGAAATGATAGAAGAGAACGTGAGCAGCGACACTTGAGACAGAACAAAGGCCAAGTCAGAGCGCAGGAATTACACGACGAAATAACGAAAACTGATGCTTTTTAAATTGGAGAAATGCATCACACCTAGAGGTATGTTTTAGTTTTTTATGGCCGATGCTGATACTGATTGTTTAGAATCCAGAGAACCCAGTGGCCGATATTTTTGGGCCAATATGCAGGGCTGATTTTCATTATTTTGCCCAAATCTTGACTCAAAACTTCCTTTTCAGACAGTCCTACACCACATAACCAATCACACAGTTTTTATATTTTGTAACTTGCCTTGTACAGCGTCCTTGGATGTTTTGAAAGGAGCTTATGAATAAAATCTATTATTTTTTTAAACTTTACTAGAAATTCTCCCACAGACCTTTTTACCACGCACTTATAAGAGCTGTGTAGTCAAGTTTAGTACAGTTATCTCTTCTAATGTCTTGAAATGGAGCTTTATGTGTCTGCTTTAGGCAACAGATTGACACAATGTTTGACATTTCAGGCCATTATGGTGAACAGAGCAAATATCGGGTCTATCTCTAATCACATTCCACATGTAAAACGCTCCACATACCAAACAGCAAAGGGGAAGATTAGAGCAAAGTAACGCATCAATGCTTAACATGTTAATTAAAATCCTTTGGAGGCGAGCGCACCTCCTCCTCCATGTTTGAGCCGCTATTTTAAACCACTTTAAATCTAGTTAGCGCCTGTAATGACTTATAAAACTATAAATATGAAACCTAATATGACAAAAGTTTAGTCTCATTTTGTACACTTGTGGTTGCCGTTTGCACATTTTAGTCGAGAGCCTAGTGCCCCCTTAAGCCCCCACCTGGCACCGCCCCTGTCAATGAATATATTGCGGTAGCAGAGAGTATAAAATGACCAATTATTTTATTTTAGATTACATGTTTAGGATTAAGTAGACTACCATGTTTCATCATTTTAAATATATCCTTGTCTGTATAAGTTAAAACATAAATATATAGGAAAAAATTGAAATGACAAATGAAATGTTTAATGTTTAAATACCTTCAGATGTGGTGAGGAGCCTGACTTCAAACCTGCTCCAGACCAGATTTGGCTTCGTTCACTAGTTTCCATGGTGATTCAGTTGAGCTAATGGCGAAACCTTCTCCAGAGACCAAAATGAAGATAAAATAACCTAGACCTATGGAAGACGTAAACACTAAAAAGTTCCTTAAAAGTCTCTTGGAATATCCCCCTGACAGTTAAGCCTGAAAATGGCCGAAACTATCAATCAAACTGCAGTGGGGAGACGCCTGGTACAGGACGTGTTGTGTGTGTGTGTGTGTATCGAACAGAGAAATAGTGGAACTGACGCTGTGACAGGCCCGGCTGAGGAGAGCAGTGCAGAACAGGCAGCCAGCACAATCTGTAACAAAAGGAACAGGAAAACAGTTGCACCGTCTCCCAAAGTCTGACACAAAACACTGTTGCATGATCGTGCAGTACTTTTGCTGCCTTGTTATTTCTGCTCTGGTTGTGGGGTTTTCTAAAGAACACGAGACCATTATAGTTCTACATTTTTGCAAAGTGCCTTAAAGGGCCAGTATTACACTATGTTGTGATCTGTGTATTAATGTTTCCCCATCAAAAACATACCTGGAGTTGTGTTTTGGTTCATTTAATACACAAATCTGCATATTTGTGCTCTTGAGTTCTTCTCTCAAACAGAAAACACTCTGTTCCACCTTGTGATGTCAAGTGTTAATACAGGAACTGCTCCACTGTGTTTTTAAACTCCATACACCTTCACTAGACTCATTTGGGTGATTTCCATCTATCTATCCATTTTCTTCCGCTTATCCGAGGCCAGGTCGCGGGACAACGGTCTAAGCAGGGACTCCCAGACTTCCCTCACCCCAGACATGTCCTCCAGCTCCTCCCGTGGGACCCCGAGGTGTTCCCAGGCCAGAGAGACATAGTCCCTCCACTGTGTCCTGAGTCGTCCCCGGGCCTCCTCTTGGTGGGACATGCCCGAAACACCTCCCTAGTCACCTCAGCTGCTCCTCTCGACGTGGAGGCGCAGCGGCTCTACTCCGCGCTCCGCCCATGTGACTGAGCTCCTCACTCTATCTCTAAGGGTTGTATCCGCTAGTATCTGCAATCTTCTGCTTTCGGTCAATACCCAAAGCTCATGGCCATAGGTGAGAGTAGGAACCTAGATTGACCGGTAAATCGAGAACTTTGTCTTTCGACTCAGCTCCTTCACCACGACAGTCCAATACAGTGACCACATCACTGCAGACGCTGCACCGATCCGCCTGTCAATCTCACACTCCATCTGTTCCTCACTCGTGAACAAGACCCCGAGATACTTGAGCTCCTCCACTTGAGGCAAAGACTCTCCACCCACCCGAAGAGGGCAAGCCACCTTTTTCCGGAGAGGAGAATCCGTCCGATAGGAGGAGCAGTGCGAATTTCCAGTCTCTACTAAACTAAAGGCAAACAGTAGCTGATAACTTGAAAACTACCACTTCATGACATCACATGGTGGAACAGAGCGTTTTGAGCTTTGAAGGTGTACACAGCCTAACAATGCAGGATCACTCAAACATGTGTGAATGGAACAAAACACAACTCCAGATATGTTTCTGAGGAGGTAACAACATCATAACATGGCTTAAAACTCACAAGTCAATCATGTGTAATATGGGACCTTTAACCAGTTTTTTTGTATCATAGTTGAGTTGGTGACCTTTAAAATCCATGGTCTCCTGGCCTCATTTGTAGCAGTTTGTGGTTCGGTCCGTGCGTCACAGCTCCAGTCCATTTCTGCTGACCTAGTATCTAGGGAATAAATTATGCAGAAAGCGTCAAATATAGCCATTCTTGTCCATTCTATGGGTTTCAGAGTGATCAGCTCCATCGCCATAGAAACTGACTGGTCCAAACAAAATATTATATAGTTTGAACAGTGGGAAGTCCTCAAAATGCCGCCAATAAGCAGGAAGTTGAAACCTATGAATACTAACTACTTCTGCTTTGTTTTACCTGCTCTGTGTTGTGTTATTGTTTTGGAAATGTTTCTCCCACATACCTTATTTTAAAATAAAAACATACTTAGCTTCTAACCCCAAGCTGCAAAATAGAAAAGCCCACATGGACAAAACTGTACAAGAGACTCCCATCCAACACCTTGAATGTTTTTCTTCCTCTTTTAAAGGAGGGCTGAGGTGGGCGGCACAACATAACCTCATGTTTGTGCTTTGAGCTGCAGTGAGCAAGACACAAAAATATAAAGGCAAACATATAAAAGGACAGAGGAGCAGGTCAGAGTCTATAGGAATGTTTCACTAATCTAATCGAAGAGTTTCCCACCGTGGTATATGGTCCTTTGAGATACTGAAAAGTCGTTAATCTAATCTGGATTAATGGTCCATCTAAGTAGATAAAACGCATTGTTCATTTCTACATTTCATCATTTTTAGCTATAATGAGTAACTGGAGGGTTGAATCAGTCCCAGCTGCGAGGGGACTACATCTGGGACATTTGCCAGAAAAAGCAGCATAATGTTCCCAGCACTGTACAGTATAGTATTGGCTTTTCGAATGGTTCTTTAATTTGTTCAAACTACTTACATTCCCAGACATGTAACCTGCTTTCTTGCATCTCTGAGAATACTTTTTAAAATGTCTGTGTAATCCCTCAGTCGCGAACTTTTTACAATAGCAAAATTTGAAAATATGATGATATAGGTTGTGTAATCCCTCAGTCGTCCATAGCAAAAGTAAAATTCAATTCTGTCAACTGGGCAAAAGATTTAGCTTGAAGACGTTTCTCTGCTCATCTTCAGATTTGGTCAGATGGCTGGTGGACGCTGTCTTCTATTTATAAGTCAAAACAAGGAAAACATTAGTGAGCTAGTATGCTAAAAGGTGAGAGCTGCCATTAGAGACCTGAACGAATCTGCAAAATATGACTCATAGTTCACACCAACAAACAGAATCTATAAACAAATAGGTGCGTTAGTTTCAGTGTAGTTAGCTCCTCCCTTCAGATCGAGCAGAGAAACGTCTTCACCCTAAAACTTTTGCCCAGTTGACAGAAATGTTTCTTTTGCTATGACGTAAACTATGACAAAGGGCAATCTGTTGAAAGGGCAATAAAATCTTCCTCTTCCTCTAAAATGTCAAAATGCTGTCGCAGTTTTGTTTTTGAACAGACAAGAAATGACAAGATGATACAGAAATGTTCATGGCCACGATCATGGTGCTAATGTAACGATAATCTGGTGGTATAATTCTCGTAATTTCTGTCGATACAATGAGTCACCAACAATTATTCCTAGACACGTTGTTGTAACTCGGCCTCGGCAATATAAAAAGAAGACTGCTTTTATGGATTATTCAAATTACAGCAGTTGCCTGATATGTTTACACATTCTGTTTATGTCTCTGACTCATGTCTTGTTGTTTTCTGTCTCTTATCTCCACAGGGGCGCGGCGGGCTGGGCTCCATCTTTGTGTGGGCCTCGGGGAACGGCGGCCGGGAGCAGGACAGCTGTAACTGTGACGGCTACACCAACAGCATCTACACCCTGTCCATCAGCAGCTCCACCCAGTCAGGGAACGTGCCCTGGTACAGCGAGCCCTGCTCCTCCACCCTCGCCACCACCTTCAGCTCCGGCAACCCAGGAGAGAAGCAGATTGTAAGTGTTGTCTTACCACTGACATGTAAATACACTTGAGAGAAAAGTGAAGGAAAGATATGTTCTGTGTTTATCCCCAAAGTGTTTATTGTAAGTGCAACGCTTTGTGACAAAATAAGCCTGCTCCGCTCTATCTAAGGCTAATAATAATTTCACTCTATCTCAGAAGTAATCGCCCAAAACAGCGCTCTGACTGGCTGCGTTTCAGCAGTGCACCCCAGTTTCACTTCACCATCTGAAAAAAGCTGTTTTTAAGTTGTTGCTTTGCCCTAGCACAGATATATCGTATAAGCAGCTCTTTAGGTCAGAATAAGTCCACTGTGTCCTGTCTCCATCTAATTATCAAGCGTTTCATTGTCTGAGAATCCAGAAGTACGCAGTTGGCATGCTAGTTGTTGTAAGAAAGCTGCAAAAAATGCGTTTTTATTGGCTGCGTTTCAGAGGTCTGCCGTTGTTTCACGTCGCCGTCTGAAAAAAGCTGTTCTAAAGCTGTTGTTTTGCCCCAGTACGGATATATTGTATAAGCAGCTCTTTATGTCAAAATAAGCCCACTCTGTGCCATCTGCGCCTAATTTTAAAGCTTTTTATTGGGTTATTGAATCAGAAAGTATGTGGTTAGCATGCTAGTTGTTGTTTGTTGTTAGCTCTGGTCTCTGAGTGTTGTTAAAAGTGCTTATAAATTCATCACGGTAAGTAATTAGGACGTTCTGAATGCGTAAGGTGAGTGAGGATTAACTTTGGACCATTGCAAACCATTTAAATTGAACGAGTTGTTTTTACACATTTTTAAGACGGTAAAATGATTTCTCTTCTCTTGTCTCTTTTTGGCAAACCTTCACAGTACTGCTGATGACAAAAGACAAACACAATCCTACTAAACTGTCTTAAAAGCACATTTGAAGACTTTAAATCCAGGTTACAAACCCAGCATTCAGGATAAGAACAGCCAAAAACACATAACCCACAGTGAGTCAGGCTGACAAACACTCAGACACGCCACAAACTTCCTTCAAGCCTCTCGTCAGCTGAAAAAAGACCTGCCTCCGGCTCAGAAAACAACAAGACGAACTGTAAATGTGCCACTGGAGCGGAGTTCTCTGAGGGATACTGCAGCCTCACAATCACAACACTGAATTTAATCTCTCGTTTTAACCCTGAATGCATCGGGTGACTTTGGGTTATATAAATTGAGCTATGTTGGTAACAGATGAGTTTTATGTAAATTGTGTCCTTTGTGGTTCGGCGTTTCAATTTAAAAATAATTTGAAATGGTGGTACACAGACAAAATAGGTGACCAGATAATAGTGGAGTTTATGCAGCAGCACCACTTCCATCTGCTTTATTAAGGCGTCCGCTGTCTGGAGCTGGTGTGCTGTTAATTTTCTCTCTTGCTCTTGTAACAAAGTGGTTTGACCCCCTCTGCACGTTATAGTTTATTCGAATCATGTTCACACTGTGCTTTTTGCAAGTGAAATAAATTGCAAACAAAATGCGGACATGGAGGTTCTCTGCTGCACGTTCTGTCTGGATATTAAGGTCACTTCACACATTCTGAGCCATATGGGTTTGTATTACTATTTGTTTCTGTTTATAGTTCATATTTACTTACATATTGTTAGGTGCCTGGGATCCAGAACACACATTTCTTCAATACAAAGATGAGTCTGGTCGCCGGTGAATCTCGCTGTTTTCAAATGGCGGTGATTGACAGGTGGATTAGCCAATCAGGGGCACGCGTGATCTGCAGTATCGGAAACAATTAAGGAAAAAAATATCTGGAAAACGTCCTGGATTTCAGCCGAATCATTGGGCGAAGCACTAAACTCGGTTAATCTGAGGTGAGATAAATCTGATTTTATTTGTAAATCATGGGTGACCAATGAGCTCCTTCGTTTCACGTCTCATTGATTAAAAAGGGAGTCCATTATCACATTTGACCAGTGGTGGAACGTAATGAAGTAATCCATTCAAAACAGCACCCCCAGAATCCTAATGAAAGTCAGAAGTCAGGCTCCCTGTTTCATCCCAAATTGAAACAAAATCCTTCTGCTGACCCATAAATGCATCACTGGTCAGTAGGGGTGTGCTAAAATATCGATACACCGATATGCATCGATATTATTACAATCGATACGGTATCGATTCTTTGTTTCCTAGTATCGATATCGATATTCCCCCCAGATGTTACTCTTTACGGGTGAAGAGAAGCAAGAGAAACGAAAATGTCAGGAAATATGTTTCAACCGCCTTCCTCCCTCTAGTTAGAAACATGCATTAATCGAAAAGCACTTTGTGTTTTTTAATCTTAAATAAATGGAAGATAAATGCACCATTTAATGTTTTTTTTTTTTTTTTTTTTTTTTTTTTGTGAAAATTGGGTTGACCATTTAAGTAAGGTTGAAGGCCTTTATTTTTTTCTGAATCATATCGTATCGATTTGAAATATATCGTATCGAATCGTATCGCATCGAAATGGTTCTGTATCGAGATATGTATCGTATCGTGGACTGTGTATCGAGGTACATATTGTATCGGCAGCTTCTTGGTGATACCCAGCCCTACTGGTCAGGCACCACTGTATCTGCAAGACGTGATCACTTTTCAGTCTTCAAACCCTCAGATCTTCAGGTGGCTCCTTCAGGTCCCCCCCACGAGGCTCCGTACGATGTGGGGCCGAGCTTCTGTTCAGCTGCACCACGACTCTGGACCTGCCTCCTGCCCAGAGCCACACAGAGCCTGGACTTTTTTTTTATTTAAAAGACATTAAGTACATTTTGTGGATACTTTTATACCATTACACTTGAGAGCAGAATCTGTACTTTCTACTTTCCTACATTTTCAACAGGATTAAAAAGTAAAAGGTTTTTTTATTCTTGCCTGAGACCCGCTGAAAAGTCTGAGGGTTTATTTTTATCAACTTCATAGTTTGAGCAAAAATGTACACATAAAACCAGCTAGAAAAAAACTATAGATTCACTTGTTTCTGTTGAACAAAATTCAGTACAAATCTTTACCAAAATCACTACATTTGAATCTTCATCATACGTCTCAAAATCTGCAAAAAATACTTTTACTTTTTACTCTTTAAGTACATTTTTAAACAGATTTTAACTTTTCCATGTGATGCTTTTATTTTTTTTTGCTCCAGTATCTGCACTTTTACTTAAGTAACAAAATGGAGTACTTCTTTTTGAGGTTTTTCCTTGTTGAGAAGGTTTAGGGACAGGGGGCGCTCTCAGACACTTCTACATTTGCTTGTTTTCTGATTTATTTGCTTGTCTGTTTCTGTTTCATTGTTGATTTTGTAACTTTCTGTTGGTTATTTCTCATGTTCAGCCCTAAAAGACGACTGCTGCTGTTATTTTGGGCCTTTGCAAAAATAAATTAAATTGAGGACCAGAGTGATGTCAGTCTGTATAAAGAATATAGAGAGATATCATTGTGCCATTCAAACACGAGCACCTTATTTATTTAGACTTTGACTGTTCCTCTCATGACTGAATATTCTCTGAAAGTGCATTTGTGATCGGGTTGCCAGATTATCGCAATCGAATCAAATGGACACAAAAAGCACATCTCAAAGTCTGAAATGATTGAAGCCCAGTGGTTTCCTCCGCAAACGGCAAAATATAATATTATTCTACATAAAAACCCTGTAGTTTATATCTGTACAAACATGTAATTCTTCTATTAGTTTGTCAGTCTTTTTGTCACTTCTACCGGATGTGTTTGAACAAAATCCTATTATTAGAACAAATCTATTCTGCAAAATGGACTTTTCAGAGCTTTTAACAATGTCATAGTTGTTTCTCCTTCTAATTTACTGTCTCAAATGTATGTGGAGTGATTTGTGTAGATCTGAGCAATCTTTAATAACTAATTTTCAAGTTGTCATATTGTAAATCAACCCCCGTTTTCACCTTCCCCAGTGCACACCCACTGCTCTGTCCTTACCCTATTCTCCAGTTTTATTTTATTAATCAGATAGGTGTAGGATTTGGCAGTGTTGCTTGGTCATTTTGGCACAAATGAAAAAAAATCTGCTGCTTGCTAGCGTGATCTGCAACTGTCCATAGGAGTTACCAACAGATATACGGCTCTTTCTTGTGGTGGTGTGGTAAGTAAAGTATTTTCCGGCATAGAAGTCGCACCAGAGTATTAAAAAAATGCATAATAATGATGAAAAAAAACATATACTCAGGTGCGATTTATATGAGAAATATAAGTCCCAGCTCCAGGCCAAACTTTGAAAAAAAGTGTGATCTATAGTCCGAAAAATACAATAATTTTAGATGAATAGTGCGATTTAAAATGTGCACATTATAACGTAATGATCCACGGGTGTCATATATTATAACTATAGACCAGAAACAAGCATAATGCCTAATAACAATCTCAATGCTTGTCAGAATTTTTTTTATTTTTTTTATTTGTGGGATTCATTTGACTGAAGCAGATTTAGTTTCCTCTAATACTAGGTTAGCTAGTTTTCTTCCCTTTGGCAGATTCCACACAAACAGGTCTGTAGCAGTATCCTTGGAATATTAAGATCAACTCGTGACACATTTGGTAAAACAGAACAAGGTCATTTTCACATTGCTACAAATATTTTTAGAGAGCACAGCAGGTTGGTAGTGTTCTAGTTATTATTCTGTCTTGATTCATGACCTTACTATGACGGCCCCAGTGCAGCAAAGTAAACCCGAGAAATTCAGCGTTTTTGTGGCACTTGTTGCCATGATAACCTCAGTTGCCAATACTGCGAGATGCTCCAACAGTGTTAATGTCCTGGCTGTGGACACTCACAAGTCACTAAAGCCAGTTTTTATTTGGAGTTGGAAAAGTCTGAAGAGCTCGGTCAGTCTGACACCATTAAAAGTGTTGAATGCTGAAGAACTCGCATCACAGCTTGTTCTGTTCACTCTTTGACTTTGCAAATGCACAGAGAAAGTCCAGTGGGTTAATAACAGAAAACAGAAAGTTAAGCAGCAGATGAAGAGGAGGGAGTTGTGACAAGAGCTGAAATGATGAGGAGTCCAAATAAACAGCTCAGTCTAATATTTACTGAATAGAGGTGTCTGCTTCAACATAACAAAATCTCATTTCATTTTTCATAAGATCATAATACCCATTCCTGTCCGACTTTATACTAACTACATTAATTACGTTTAATAAAAAATGCATTAGGTTTACAGAGCGCTTTTCCAGACACTCACAGTCGCTTTACAGTTTTCTGCATTATTCATTCATACCACCACCATAACTAATAACACCATACTATTGTAGCCACAGCTGCCCTGGAGCAGACTGACAGAAGTGAGGCTGCCAGTCTGTGCCATCGGCCCCTCCGACCACGACTAGCACCCACACACACACTACATTCATACAACATGTCTGTGTAATCCCTCATCCAGGTCTCATCCACAGTAAAAGCCAAAGTTAAATCTGTCAACTGGATTGTTGTAGGAGTGAAGACGTTTCGCTGCTCATCCAAGTCGCTTCTTCAGTTTTGGTCAGATTACTGGTGGAAACTGCCTTATATCTGTCTGAAGGGAGAGGCTAACCACACTGAAACTGTAAACAGCTTTTTTTACAGTTTCTTTATGTAGGCTGGGTCTGTTGAGCTACACTAAATGTGAACTTTGTCCGAGACCGACTTGGCATAATTACTCAGCCTAAACGAGCTCACTGGCTAGCTCTTTTGTTCTCTTTGTTTCCTTTGTTTGCTGCGGGTCTGACGATGTAGTTATAAATCAGATTGTAGTGTAGTTATTGCAATAACTACACTACAATTATGTCTCAGGCCTCCATCCCTGTTTAAGGAAGGATTGCTTCTTTAACTCTCCTCTCAAACCATTTCTTTTCTCTGGATAAGATCTGAACCTCACTATTTTCAGAGGAGTGGTTAGTGTCTTTGAGATGGAGATGTACAGCAGACTGTGGTCCTGAGCTGCTCTCACGCTGGTGTTGGTACATTCTCTTATGGAGCGGAGTTTAGTTTCTCCAGTGCAACACTCACTGCAGTTTTCACTACACTGAATGGAGTAGACCACATTACTTTGTTTATGGCTCAGTTTGGACCTTCAGATGAACCAGTTTCTGTCTTAAAGTGTTTGTAGGTTTGAAATAGACCAAAATTTCAAACTGTCTGAAGATTCTCTGAAGTTTTTCCGACACCAGCTGCGTAAGGAATAGTTACGCCTTTCCTTCTAGGTTCAGATTCCCTGTTGTCCTGTTTTTTAGCTCTCTTAGATCTACTGAAGGAGCAGAGAGCAGAGAGGGCTTAGTGGGTGAAGTGCCTTGCCTAAGGACACAAATACAGTTTATTGCCACTGGTGCCTCACTGTGGCATCTGATCTCCCATCCAAGCTCTAACCAGGCCGTGCTCAGCTTCTGAGATCAGACAAGATCAAATAGTTTATGAAAAATGGTTTAGGCTTAGTAACTAGTTAGTATTTAAGATTAAGAGTTAGCCTATTCATTAATCCAAAATCTTAATAAACTATTTGTCAACTATGAATTCAGTCTTTGCAATAACTACACTTTAATATCCTTAATAATGAATGAACAAAGTGGTACCATAATCGATTATGATGATATAATATGATGCACTGCCCACGTGTTTTGGCTGCAAGTCCCGTTTCTTTATAATAACAGACTTTTAATGCAGTCGGAGTGCCTGAGATTTTGTCATGTAGAAATTGTTCCGCCTGCTCAAATTGAAAAAGAAGACACCTCAAATATATATGTAATTTCCCCAGCTGCCTCATCTTTCTTTCAAATATTTAACTTACAAATATACATCAGGATTTGTCTGTTCCTCTGCCCTGCGGCTTGGTCTCATTGTGACCCAGACAATTCATTTGCTACTTTCTGCTCTCGTTGTGTTAACATACAGGCGGCTGTTGCTGTCTGACCCTTTGGCACAGTCCACAGACCTGATATTTCCATGTAATTTACAGCCTGTGTCCTCCTGTGCTTCCTTTGGTCTCCTAGGTGACCACAGACCTGAGGCAGAAGTGTACGGAGTCTCACACGGGGACGTCGGCCTCGGCTCCGCTCGCTGCAGGGATCATCGCTCTGACACTGGAGGCAAAGTGAGTAACACGGGTTATGTTTACATTCACACCACAAAATCCGATTGTTGACTCCAGAAATCAGATAACAGATTATTGAAATGTCATATAAACGGTACATCCGATTTGTAGAGCACAGGGGCAACCCGCAGCTCTCTGTGGCTTGGGAAAATAGTATTAGTATTTAACTCAAGTGTATTTATGTTAGTTCTTTTTTTTTAAATTGTAGTACTAAATTAGAAGAGTACTGTGAGAATAATGGATCACGGCCTTTTTTTGTTTGCTACATGGATAATTTCAGTTCAGCTTTTTAATTCATTTGAAAGAGACCTTCAACTCGGCGTGTTTTTTTTTTTTTTTTTTAAGAGTTCAAAATGCTCAAAATTCATTACAAGAATAAAATTATATTATATTTTGTCTGTAGCACTTCATGGATTTCATAGGCCACGCTATAGTTGTTCATACAAAGCATTAAAAAAAACAATATATACAGTGTTATCATTTTAGATAGAAAAAGTATTTGCGGCTCCCACTGTTTTTTTGTTTTTTGTTTTTTTTTTCCGTGGAAACCGGGTCTAAATGGATCTTTGGGTGTTAAAGCCGACCCCTGCTATAGTACGATTCATACACAAAGTAATTCAAAGTGCTTTACAAAATGAGAAAGACATTCAAGTCACAATACAAACAAATCAAAACATACATAATCATCATAAAATTAAGGTTAAAAGAGAAGTGTGCCGAATAAAAACCTTTCAGTCATATTCACAGCTAAACAGAACCGTTTTGACCCTGGATTTAAACATTGTCAAAGTCGAGGCCTGTCTCACATCTTCAGGGAGACTGTTCCACATTTTAACTGCATAAAACTGAAACACTGATTCCCCATGTTTAGTCCTGGTTTAGTCCCGGTTTAGTCCCAGGTTAGTCCCGGTTTAGTCCCGGTTTAGTACCGGTTTAGTCCCGGTTTAGTCCTCAGAGTGTGAGATGGCTCATGTGGCTCTAACGTGGGAGATGTTCTTTGGTGCCGGTTCATGGAGAGACTTGTTCACACAGAGCTGCTTTAAAGTCTATTCCCTGAGCCAAAGGTTAAAGAGTTATTTTAATATCTATTGTACTTTGCCTTCCAATTACAACAGTTACTTAATCAAATCCACTGGTTTAGTCACACTTTTTACGATCAGATGATGATTATGAATGTAAACACCAAAAATCTGTTAATTATTGGGTAATTTGATTATTCTAGTTGTATGACTTTTTTCTGGCTGTATAAATGCTCTCACTGACTTTCTTAAACCACGCACATTAATGTCAAGACTTTGATGCATAATACAGAGTAGCTCACTGTTGCAAAATTCTTGAAAATATCTGCATTTTATCATGTAACAGGCCATGTGCAGATTTGTGTTTCTTACAATTACGTTCCAGAGTAAACTTTGACACTGATACCTTCACTCAAAGCGTTTTACATCAAGGAACGAGGGGGGTTAAGTGTCTTGCCTAAGGACACAATGGCATTCATCTATGTGAGCTGGAGTCGCGACGCCAACCTGTGGGTCACTGGATAAAAAGTCTACCAACTGACCTACTGTCGCCCCTGATTTCAAGTGCAGCAGTGTATTTTAAGTTGAATATGACCTTTATTTTATTGGAAAATCTTAATTCTAGCAGTTGTCGTATGTTGCACTAATGTTGCACAGTTGGAGAGTTCAGTTAAAGTGTGAAACGCAGCTCTGTAGACTTAAGCCCACTGATGTCATTGCGTCACATATTTCAGATATGGTTGCCGTTTATGGATTATGCAATAGCTCCTTCATGTGTTTATAAGTGCGTTTCATTTTCCTCCAGTGTAGCTGCAACAGGAATTACATTTATTAGTATTAATTTACCATTTAAACTCACCTGCTCTGCTTTTCTGTGCTGGTCGGAGCAGGAAACACTGTTAAATGTGACCGGCCTGGCAGCATCACCAGCCCTGTCACGATAAATACTATTGACTCATGGTTCAATACATGATAGATGGAACTATACTTTTGGGGAGGTCAGTTTTTCTTTGCGCTAGTGGGAAAAGTTTGGTTATTTCTCTGTTCTATGATGAGAATTGAGCTGCAGAAGGTTGAGTTATGAACTTCTGTGACTCATTACTCATTTGGGGGGTGACATGTATCTGAGTGTTTGTCCATTGAGCCGAAGGTTGGCGGTTTGAATTCCCCTCTAAACATAAACATCATTGGTTGAGCGATCAGATCCACAGACCCACAGGTGGTTTGCGGTGTCTCTGTACACTGGTGTGAATGTGTGTGTGAACGTGTGTGTGTGAATGTGTTAGCGGTTCCTTGATATAAAGTGCTTTGAGTCTCCTGAAGGTGGAAAAGCGCTATATAAAAATGTGACCCTTATAGATACAAACTAACAACTTAACTGTTGCATTCTGTTATTTGTTTATTTCAGTTTGTGTTTTAATATTGTGCATACATACATTTTGGGGCAGGGGTGGGCAAACTACGGCCCAGGGGCCACATACGGCCCGTTCGGCTTACTAATCCGGTCCGCCGAACGTGACCAAATTATGGCGCACTTCAGCTACACCAACCTTGTATTACTCTTATTCTCTTATCAGCCCTTCTGCAAAAATGAGCTTATCAAGGAAAAGAAAAGTGGATAGTGAGTGCTGAGTGTTTAATTGGAGTGGAGAACAAAATATTTTTTTACCGAAGTTCAATCAAAGTATCAAGGCTAGTTTTTTGCTGGCATTCAAATTGGCAAAAAGCAAGCAAGCCTAGACCCCGCTCGGGCCAAGTTTCTGTCGTTCTGTCCTTAGGCGAGACACTTCACCCTTATTGCCTTGTATGAAAGTGGTGTGTGCGAATGATCGGTGATGGTCGGAGGGGCCGATGGCGCAAACTGGCAGCCTTGCTTCCGTCAGTCTGCCCCAGAGCAGCTGTGGCTACAATAGTAGCTTACCATCACCAAGTGTGGAGTGAATGAATAATGACAATAGTGTAGCGCTATTAGCAATATATCACTCTTCAAAATCTGTTACCATGACAGACCTCGCTGCATCACTCTGGCTCAGGGGCAAACTGACAGTAACATGTCAACCTGTGTGAGCTCAGAGAGTGACCCAGTTCAATCAGCCTTGGGATTTATTTTGTGGAAATACTATAAACTGAAAGCTGTATTTTATGCAAAGATGAAATGGGCAGATTATCAATAACCTAAATTTTGTAGATATTCAAATGTGAAAGAAAATGGAGCTTGCATAAATAGTCTCCACTCCTTAGCCTTCATCACTCACTCCTATTACTCCACACGAACCTCCTCTTCATCCAACCAGCGTCCAGTCTGCCCGATTTAAACCCCCAAGACCTATAGCCGCTTTTACGCAGTTCGTGCCGCACCTACCACTCCCCAGCGCCCCCTCGGCTCCGCATCGTCTCATCGTCACCTTCACACACCCCATCTCCCCCAGTCCCCAGAGGTAAGACGTTTCTAACAGGCACGCCCTTCACTGAGCTGTCTTCTGCCGGGATCTGAGCACTAAAAAGACAACTCATTCAAAAAAGCCTGCTAATACTTTTCTTTCGTGCCTGCCTGAGTCTTTCCAGGTTGTATTTCTAGTATATAAAATGTTGTAAAAAGAGATTAAGAGAGAAATGAGATATTCATTGTTCATTGTCAATATTGGCCACCCCGCCGGAGCTGCACATTTAAACGAGTCGTACTGTGCTAAGCCGCCTTTTCACCATTTAGCCGTTATGAAAATGTTTACATGCCTGGAGTTCAGTCTCGCTCTGCTGAACTGAAAGCCCTAGTCACTCTCTGGTGCACATTGTAATTCATGGAGGTCCCCTGTGTTTTTGGATTACACTTCAAATTGCCTCCTTAATGTAACTGCCACTGTTTTTAGCATGATACCGGGACCCAGGGGCATATTCTGGACAGGTACATTATTCTGAATTACATTATCGTAGGAAGTAACAAGGCTAAGGTGTTCAAAGTAGTTCAAAAAGCATAAATAATACATAACCTTTAAACAGGCGGGTAAAAGATGAATAAATGGTTTGACTTTTCTCCAAAATTCCTATAATTTAAAAGTTTGTTCACACTGTCTCAGCGAGTCCGCGGGGAGTGTGCTGTCTCAGTTTTTCATAATGTGATAAATGAGCGTTCTGTTGTAGAGTTATAGTCAACAGCGTTTATGATTATTCTTAATTTAATTGTACTTCTAATTGCAAACGGCTGGCTGTGCTCTTATGGGATGTGTTTGGAGATGTGCACACAGCTCGTACACACATCTGGGACTCACGCTGGCCTCGGTCCCGGCCTGGAAACTCTCTCCTCGGCAAATGAGGCTTTTGATAATCAGGTAATTAGAGAAACAAATCAGCATCTCCAGAACACACAGACACAAGCAGGACCTGAAGGACAGGGGCTGAGCTCTGTACAAGGATTCATTACACTCTGGAACTTATGTCATGCATGTGTGAACTGGAACTGTTATTTGTGCCATAGAGCAAAGTTAAAGACATGAGCTTAAAGGGCAGAGGACGGGTTCTTCTTTGCTATGGGTCAGACCTGGACGACTGAGGGATTACACAGACATGGGTTAGACTACTTAACAGAAATATATTAAAAATAAAGATACACAGGTGTGACCTAGAGGAAAATCTATTTGTAGAAATGTCTGTGTAATCCCTCAGTCGTCCAGGTTTGATCCAGAGCAAAAGACACAGTTTAAATCTGTCAACTGGACAAATCGTTGTAGGAGTGAAGACGTTTCGCTGCTCATCCAAGCCGTTTTCTCTCAGATTACTGCTGGACACTGCCTTATATCTTTCTGAAGGGAGGGGCTAACTACACTGAAACTGTAAACGGCTATTGTCTCCACTTTCAACCTTTAATGGCCCTCCTATTCTGCTATTTTGCTCAGTGTAGTTAGCCCCTCCCTTCAGACAGATATAAGGCAGTATCCACCAACTGAAGAAAAGACTTGGATGAGCAGTGAAATGTCCAGTTGACAGATTTAAACTTCGTCTTTTACTATTCTTAGAAATCACACTGTGCCAAAACGTATCTAATTTACATAGTAGTTTTTATCATTTATCTCCTGTTCATAACTCCACCCTCCTCCTCCATAACAATAGTGCTAGTCAGTTTGCTAATAGAGGTGAGAGCTCCATTAGGGGCCTGAACAATTATGCAAAATATGACTCAGGCTCTTAGACTTAGCCAACAAACAGATCGATATAAGGCAGTGTCCAGCAGCAATCTGACCAGAACTGAAGAAGCAGCTTGGTTGAGCAGCAAAACATCTTCTCTCCAAAGCTTTTGCCCGGTTGACAGAATTGAATTTTCTTTTCCAGTAGTTATTATTATTATTTAACAGATTCAAATTTATGACACCACCTTTATTTTCTTCAATAATACTTTAAACTGACAGAAAAATGTGTGTGTGGCGTGTAAATTGTCACTGCATTTTGCTCAAACTGCCTCTTGACTGATTCACAGGTGCTATTCCCTCCAAACAAAGTCATAATTAATGAGCAGCCTGTCATACGCACATTAAACGCTCCCTTGACTTTTCTCCGCTTCAAAAAATCTGTGCGATTGTAAGTTGTTTAAATGAGAGCCAACACATTCACTAAGATCACGCCTACAGTATCGTTTAAAGGAAGAGTAACCACTGTCTCGGTTGTTCCTGATTTGCAAGTGTCTAGTGCTGTCACATCCTCCGTTTTTTTCATTTACTCTGAGCTTGTAGAATTTTTTAGTTGACCAACCAAGCAGGAACTTTACACATTTCTGACTATCTGACTTTTTCCCCAAACCAATCCGCGGATGTCCCTCCTGACAGGCAGCGGTAATAACACAGCAGTTAGTTTATCTGTCTGGGACCACAGCAGAGTTCACACAGATGGAATCATTTAATAGGCAGAACACTCTGGATTTCCTGGAGGGATGTTTTATTTTTGATATTCTCTTTGCTGAAGCCACACTGGGGGACAGGTCCATTAATCTCACATGAGCTGGTGATTGGGGCTGAGCTGTGGAGGTGATGGTTCACAAAGCAGCTGGAGCAATTTTTCTGTGTGTAGTGTGAACAAAGAGCCGGGTAGTTTTTATCTGTAGCCTTTTATATTGTGATAAATCTATTTAATAAACTCTATACTCACACGATGTTACTTCCTCATAATGCAAACATGTTTATAAGACTCTGCAATCAAATACATACTACAGTATAGCTAAAATTAAAAGTTGTATCCCTCGAATAGGCCGAGAGTTGTTCACACGCTGGTACTCAGTCGTTTGGATTACTCTAATGCCCTTTATGCAGGTTTGAGCCAGAAATCCATCACCTATCTCCAAAACACAGCTTCACGACTCCCCATCCAGCACCAAAAAGCATCAGCACATAACTCCTGTCCTCGCTGCGTTGCACTGGCTCTCAATAAATCTTATAATTGACTTTAAAATACTACTACTAAAGCAATCCATGGCTTTAAAAGAAGTAGTTAATATATGTACCAATATAATACAGAGCAGCCTGGTAGTTGTCAGCAGGAGTGAAGTATCAGACTGTGTCACACCTCATGGAGTTTTCATTGAGCCTGAAGTTAAACAAAAGGAGGTTTTTAAATGATAAATACTAAACTTAGCTTTCATTCAGAAGTATTCGTTACACCATATTGACCCAGTGTTTTGCTTATTTCTTTCTTTGATTTGCTAAGGTCAGGGTGAGTAGGCAGAAGAGCAGAAAAAGCCTTTGTAGCTCTTGTACATTGTGTATATGTGAATGTAGTTATTGTTGCCAGATAATTATGAATTGTTTTGATAATTAGTAACTACATGTAAATTACTTGCATGCAGTTAAATATAGTACATACTCTCATAGTCTTATTAATCACAATCGAATCAAATCGCTGTTTGAATGCATACATTTAGCAAATTGCAAAGGTTCTTCACCTTGTTCCTGAAGTTGCATCATTTGGGTCGTATTATGTTGCGTAAGGCTGCTGATCTTGACTGTAAATAAGTTCTTTAGGGACTATAGAGCCGTTCTAAAGCCTCCAGAGGATTGGTGCAGGGTTGACTTCTTAGCCACATGAACATTTAACATTTTACACAAATCTTTGCTCAAATTCTCTATGGAAATGAGTGGGATTCTCAAAGAAATCACGGTTTGGAGCATTTAGAGGAAAAAGTGGACGACATGGAATAAGGTCAAAAGAATACCACAATTTCCTCCACAAACAATATATCCCGTTTTTTCTGCATTAAAACTGCTAACCCTGTAGTTTAGACCTGTACCAGCGTGTTCTGAAATACATGCGAGTTTGTATTAGTGAGTCAGTTCATTGCCCATTTCACTTTTATTGTCAGTTCTCCTGGACAGACATGTTGAAAATGTGAGCTTTGAACTAAATCCATTTCTTCAAACCTCAAGTCATCAAATCTCAAGTCTAATCACAGTGCCTGTCAGAAAAGTAGCATTTTTTGTCCCAAATTGTTGAGCTCTAGTTCCCGGTAGTAGTTTTTTTTTTTACATAGGCAGAATTGTACATCTTTTTACTCAAGATAGTTATTTTTAAACCAGCCCTTATGAAGATGAGTCATAATTTAGCACCACTTTTCAGATGTTTTTAGTCCTTTCTACACCTCATGACACCAACTCATAGCTTAGAGCCATATTCTCTGCAGAGATAGGCCAATATTTGGACTTTTTAGCATATCGGCTATCTGCTTTAAATCGATATTTTGTTTTGGTCAATCTCCTGCCTAAGAAATACACACAAAGCTTTATATTAACACTTTAGTTCGAAGAGATAGCTGCACAAAATAGACAGTTCCTGTATTGGTTTGCGGTAAAAAGGGGCTTGAGGAGAGATTGTAGTACATTTAAATGACATAATGTGGGGAAAATTATCCAAACCGGCTCAATATATCAACCCAAAAGTATCGGCAGAGCTTATCGGCCATAGATTTCTCTGTATTCTAAACAATCGCTGTCAGTATCAGCCATGAAAAAACTCAGTCGATCTCTAATTCTCTATGTCCACCTCCATTATAACTTATGCCTTTGACCTTTAATACTCCAGTGTGCCTCATATTTTCCACAGCCATATTGTTCAATGCGGATGTCAGCAACAGTTCATAATGCTCATAATTGAACTCTCTTCTCTCTGCGCTTAGAAAATCAATGTGTTCCTCCTGCTCTGCCTCTGCAGTATGAACCTGACCTGGAGGGATATGCAGCATCTTGTGGTGAGAACATCCATGCCCAGACATCTGAGCACAGGAGACTGGAGGACCAACGGAGTGGGACGCAAAGGTGAACAGCACTGTACTGTACTAGGACAAAATGTTGGCAGTTGGTTACACAACTTTTTTATTATTTTATTATTTATTTATTTTTTTTATTATTTATTTATTAACCGTTTTTTATTATGTTGCTTCAGTACTTGAAAGTAGTTATATCTTCATGGTGACTGGTTTTAGCTGAGATACTTTGAATGTGGTATGTCTATGAATTCATACTTTCTACTGTAGTGGATTTTATTAGTTTCTTTGATTAGTTGAATTTGGTTCAGCTGCTGCTTTGTTTTAGTTTTTTTGCTTGCTTTTTTCATCATATCAGCATTTGCACTTGTAGAGCACACAGATATTTGATCAGTTAGTAAATAAATAAATATATTTAAATATATCTTCTCTCACAGTGAGTCACTCGTATGGGTACGGTCTCCTAGACGCTGGGGCGATGGTGACTTTGGCTCAGAACTGGACCTCAGTGGGTCCTCAACATGAATGTGTGATCAACATGCTCACAGAGCCCAGGTTAGCGTCACACTGCTCCTGACATGTGGGATTGTGGGTAATCCTCGTCATTACACGCACATAAAGTTTTATCCTGATAAATGTCACAGAATCCTCCTTCAAGCCATAGTCTGTGTCCATTTTGGTTCATTAAGCGCAGTCTCCTCTGTGTGCTGTCAAACTGCAGGGACATAGGGGACAGACTGGTGATCAGCCGGAGCGTGGACGCCTGCTGGGGACGGCTGGAATATGTCAGCTCCCTGGAGCATGTTCAGGCCCGCATCACTCTTTCCCACAACCAGAGGGGCAAACTGGCCATTCACCTGCTCAGCCCCCTGGGCACACGGGCCACCCTGCTCTTCCCCAGGTAATCTGATGTGTTAAAGACAAATCTGATTGTACCACTATAACCACAGCTTTTCCCTATAGATCTGGTCTCTGTATTTGTTTGTTGGAATGTGAATCAATGTAGTTAACT
Organism: Periophthalmus modestus; assembly: GCA_019594935.1. NCBI lineage: Eukaryota > Metazoa > Chordata > Actinopteri > Gobiiformes > Gobiidae > Periophthalmus > Periophthalmus modestus. The sequence continues at coordinate 30,746,179 of JAIEZT010001390.1, forward strand.
CCAGTTATACTACTCTTTTAGATTTATATAACCAGACAATAGTCCTGTTCATGCTCCCTTCAGCATGACACCATTTTTTGCCAAAAGAAATCACAGCATCTTTCAAAGATTTTCAAGATGGCAGAGTTGTGCTTTCATTTGAAGGTGTCCCTCATGTCCTCCCAAAAGTGCTTATTCTGTCTTTTCTTCTGAAAAAGAATTGTGATTTTCTGCTTTGAAATCAAAAGAATCACTTTTACCCATCATGCCTTGCTCTCTCTTCAGGCCTAATGACTTCTCCTCTGAGGGTTTCAATGACTGGGCCTTTATGTCCACACACTCCTGGGACGAGGACCCACAGGGAGAGTGGACCCTCGAGATTGAGAACATGGCGGCTAATAGTCGTGACTATGGTAACGCTCACTGTGGTTAATCGTGCTTGTCATAGATTCACATTTACATTTCAGTAAATACGTTAAGTTGTTTATAATGATGCGTGATGATTGCCTATAATTTCAAGGCTAACAAGTACTAACTCTTTACATACCTTTTTAACGTATACCAATATTACATTTTTGACAGCTTTTTTTCATCCGATCAGTATGCAGTACAGTGTTGTGTAGTATTGTGTGTTCAGTCTGAGCAACCAGGGACTATTTCAGCCCTCACTGCTCTCTGTTCAGCCCACCTCCACACAGCTTCACTTTCTTCACCACGGCTGTGTAAAGAAGCGCTAAATTGACATTTTTCTCTTGCTGTTTTTTTCTTATTCTCAGGTGTTTTGAGTCAGTTCACTCTCATCTTATGGGGAACTGGGTCTAGTGTTGTCAACCCAGCTTCATCGGATTTCCCCCGGCCCTCCAACAACAGCTGCAAGACTTTTGATGCTCAGCAGATCTGTATTGGTGAGTACAAATATGAACAAATGTACACCTTTTCAGTGGCATTGTTACACAACCAGCTGTAGGTCACAGAGTTACTGTTTGAACTTGTTACTTTGCAGAGAATGCAGACTGCATATTCACAAGGCTTTTGTGCATCTATTTATGAACCATGAATATGTAAGGCCCCATATGCCATATTAGAGCATGAGACATATGATGGCCCAGAAGGGTACACTCAGACTGCTCCAGCCTGAGAGGTGCTACACTGTCAACATCTGCTCACATGATGACTCCATAACTCCAGCCTGTACACACTACTCACTAATTAAATGTTAGGAATTATATAATACATAAGTGTAACAGCCATATGACTACATGTGGTTTTTGCCCACTCTCACAGAATGATGATTACTGAAAGGGTTTAGAGACATCAGAGACTCTAGACTTGACTCCATGCTCCTGCCTCACTCTGAGTCGTGTGTGTGTTCCAGAGTGCAGTCCGGGCTTCTCGCTCTTCCTGCAGGGATGTGTGAAGCTGTGTCCCCCGGGCTTCACCTCCGGGCCGCAGCTGCTGAACCTGTCTCTGGAGAACTGGGTCGACCTCTCCTCCGTACAAGCCTGTCTCGCCTGTCACGCAGCCTGCCTCACCTGCTCCGGCCCTGGGCCCACAGACTGTCTGTCCTGCCCCCCTCACAGCCACCTGGTGCTCACCTCCTGTCTGCACCAGAACCAGGTGCAGCGTAAGTCCCCCTCATCAGGTGGTGGGAGTCCAGAGAGACAAGGGTCCAGAGAGACAGGGCAGGGCAGCCCTGCCTCAGACTCTGACAGTGCAGACGGGGCCTCCTCTCCTCTGCCCACAGTGTTGGCTGTGCTCAGCTGTGCCTTGGTCCTGATTGTGTTGGCTGGGCTCTTTTTGATGCTGCAGAGGCGCTGGGGCCGTCCCACCCAGAGCTGGAGGACCACACTGCCCTCTGTGTACTCTCACAGCAGGGGCATTCGCCTGGGCTTTCACTGCAGCCAGCACTCCCAGAGGAAAGCTAAGATCTGCTACAAGGGGATCCCCACCGTGTGGGGCGATGAGGACATGATCACCTACGAGTCTGAATCAGACAGCGAGGAGGTGGACAGCCACAGCGAGCGGACAGCCTTTATCAAGACACAGAGCTCCATTTAAGTCCATGAGGGGAGGGTGTTACAGGTCCAGAGCTAAGCCTTTGAGAGCCCCTCATCAGCATTTATGTCTGACTGTGGCAACTCAGAAAACCTAATCAAATAAGATCCACTTCCTGCTGCTCCCTGATTGAATCTGTCACAGAGGGACCATTTTTATTGTGCCAGTCTGTTGACATCTAATGCTTTTGTTATTTGCTTAACATCAGTGTTTATCACCAGTATACAGTGTTTATGCCTCTGTCTGGCATAAATTCTCTCTCCACCAGCCTAACCACACTTTGCCCAGTTCATTTAATCCAGAAGAGTGCATTAGTCTGCCCTCACCCCAAACAAACAACTGTCCACACAAGCACTACTCCTGTTAATTGGCCGTTTTTATTCTCACATTCTGGGGTTAAGAAGTGTGAGTGTGACAGAGTACTCATTAAATGTGGAAAACTTTAAATTGAACATTGCTACTGAGGTTAAAAATATCCACCTGGCTGTTGGGTACAGAGTGCGTGTGTAGACCCTAGTACAGCTTCAGAAACAAGACACAAAAGAGTTTGGCCTGTATCACAGTGGCACAATTTGCAATAACATTTGTAATGCACTCAGACAACTTGACCTTTACAAAGTTATCTCTCTTTAGTTTTCCCACAGAAAGTGGATATTGATCCCGGGGCTTTTGTTCCAGAATGTCCTCATCAGGGGACAGCATATATTTACCCTGTTTAATTTATGCCTTGTGTAGACTTGCTACACAAAGTGTCTAAAGCCTTGATGTAAAGGCCACAATGGTTGTTGTGAATAAAAATGAGGAAGTAGTGGTGAGACATTTTTGTATGTTTGTTTTTGTATCTTTTTTTTTATTTAACTGATGACATGTGTCAATATTGGGACATGGGTTTTATGCTGGAATAAAGGAGACCGGCTGTTGCACACAGACTGTATTGTCTTCACTGCAGGTTTTTAAACTTTTAGGATTTGACAAATCTTGGCCCCAGCAGCTGCCACTCCTTCGCTCTCAGGAGAGCAGATGCTTTGTCACTTTGTCATAAATCATAGTTAAATGTTTCATTCACTCTGAGTACTCGATTTTAACAGCCATTGACACCAAAAGATCCGCCTCAAAAGTTGGTTTTGAGTTTAAATGAAAACAAATAGAAGAGGTTTGTTTGTGTGCAGCTGGGACAACAAAATCCAGTGTGGTTTGATCATTAAAATCGAGGGCTTAGATGCAGGTAGTGGGTTCAGGGGTGAAGGTACATTCATTGTGGGTTCTATAATTGGACCTGCTGGGAGAAGTGTGCACACTGTGGACGTGTCATGTTTTGCATTATAAATGGCCTTATGTTGAAGTGAAAGTGTTTGAGCTTTTTGAAAGGGAGGACTTTTCACCACATGCTCATTACACACCATTCTGCACGCCTCCTCTGCATCACCGCAGCCTTTGGCTCCTAATAATTAACTGTCATGTACTGTAGTCTGGTTTGCACCTCTATAGCTAGTAACACCATTATTTTTAATTAAACATTTGTAAATGTCACAATTGGATCCGTCTGACACAAAGATCACAATTTTTGGGAAAATTTTCAACTTTTACTTTTAAGTTTGTATGTACTACAATAGGTATTTTTGCTTGTGTTACTTCATTTTGGTTGTGTTTATTGCACTGAAGAACATGCTTCCTGAGCAGTTTTGCATCTCTCTTTCTAACTCTTTCTTGGCTTGTAGGAAGGCCTCCTCCTGCTCCTGTTCCTTTGGTTACAAGCTTTTACAGTATTGCATACAACTTATGCATCTTCATGTTCTAAAATATGGTTTTAATTTTCCGTTTCCAATCATGCATGTGACATGTCGCCTATTGAAAGTTACATACTGTACCTTTAATGTATCGTCCTCACACTGTTTTATATAAACACTACTTCAGTATTGAGCTTCAAGTATCTAAAGCAGCACACTGCTTCTATCTTCAGAACATTTGAACATTTGAAGTTCAGTGAAACCTTGCTTTCACAAACCCAGCTGTGAACTACATGGATGTTCTGTAGTTCAGAGGAATTCCTGTGGGTTTATCCAGGGGGAGGTAAAGGACAAATGTTTCAGGTATTCTGCCTACATCATTCTCAGTGTGTACTATGGCATACCCAGCCTTCCCTGTCGGTACGCTGTGATATCACTGAGGTCAGTGTAATAATCGCACAGCAGCAAGTGGGAAAAAACTGAATTCATTTGATAAAGATTTGGATTTAGTTCAACTATCGGGACTATAACTCATCTGTACTGTGCTGTCTTTCTTGTCCTCTTTCAACACTATGTCTTATATGAAGTTGTAAAGGATGGTGTGGGGAATAAGTGACATTTTAAGGAATAGTGCCAAGATTATGATGGCTTGCCCCTCACTGACATTACTCAGAGAATCGATATTTCTTTGGACACATAGAAAGTGTTCACAAGCATTCTCTTCTTGTAGGCAGGAGAGGTCCAGGATTGTATTTTAGCTTTAACAACCTTTGGTCATAGTGTTCCCTCTCCTCCTTGAATGATCTCTGCTCTGCTCATTCCCAGCTTGTTGTTGACTGGTGTAAACCAAACACAAACTTACAGCAGTATTTCACATTTTCCAATCACACTGTAACATGCAGCAATTTTCTCCTTCACCAGGCCAAGAGTGAGTGGTACTTAAGAAATGCTGCAGTTTACTTCTGTGTACCAGTTTTCAATGAGAGGGCATTGCAGGACATTGATTTGGCAGTGGGTCATGCTGAAATGGAGCTGGAGTGCTGCATATGGTTGTAGTCCAAAAGATAACAGTTAGGTTTTCTGCACAACACCTGTCCAGATGAACAGAGGGTCTGAGGAGGCAGTTAGATCACTGAAGAACCCAGAGGCAAACGGTGTGCGTATGGTGCAGTTGAGATGTTAACACTAGCCAGTCTTTTATCTTGGACATCCATATGGTCAGACAAAATATAGATTAAAGAATAATTCAGGGCACCAGACCATCAATAACAGGCCTGGATGTCGAATGCCCTCTTCAGTCTAAACCCTCCTCTCCATCACTCTCTTCAGTTTCCCAAAACAGCCCCAGTTCAGGTAACCTTGCACAGCCAAATAGATGCTTGGGATATTTGTGAGTTCACAAACTCACAAGAATCCATCTTGAGAGACTCGAGGTTAATCGGGTGGAAGCCAAAGGCAAAGCGCCGAAGCGAACTAAAACAAACATGGCAACGCCCACAGATGAACTTATTTTAACATCAATGTGTATTTTGTTTGTGAAAAATGTGCAGAAGGTCAGAGCTTTGTGCATTTGTTTACAGGGGTGTCTGTGCTTTTCTCTCAACTGGAATGTAACAAAAGTTTGATTTTTCGTCTTGTTCTGCTGCTGTGACGCTTTGACCAATCAGATTCAAATAATCATTATGATATTCCACATTTTCCCAGACTGATAATGTGTAGAACTCAATTCAGAAGGACACACATCAGTCTGGTGTGAGTCAGGTTACACTTCAGGATCCAGCTTTGTTTGGACACGTGGGAGTGCGATGACAAAGAATGGCTGGTTACAGGCTGGTTACAGGCTGGTTACAGGCTGGTTACAGGCTGGTTGAGGTGGATTTTTAAAGTTTATTCTTGTATATTTTATTGTTCACAAAAACAAGAGTTGTAAAATACACTGAAGTAGCCTGAGAGTTTCAATAAGAGACATGAGGCTGGAGTTCTAATGCAGAAGTACAGGACCCAGGACATGGAGCCATGAACCCTCAAACATTGTGATAGTATTATCCATTCCAGCTATGCTTCTGTTGCAGGGAGTATGATATAGGCAGAGATAACAAGGGCTGAGCTGGCAGTGTGGAGCTGGCAGCCAAGAAATGCAATTTCTCTATTAATAAGACATCTTCAGGAGAATCCTGTGAACAGCGCAGGCTGCATATTTTCACTGTGGATGTGTCTATTGTTAGCTTAGATAATGACTGCTCGTCTTGTCCCTTAACAAAGCTGATGTGTAATTAGGAGATAATGGACTTATCACTGCAGGAGCATCATAATGCTGCTGTACACTGCTGCTCACAGAGGACTCTGTGTGCTGTACAGTAGTACATCCAGTCATTATGTGTGGGCTTAATGTTTAAAACTAGGTGCAGGCAAAAGCTTCTGCTTCCTTTTTAAACTCAATTTCCATCCAGAGGAGCAGCCGCTCGTTTTACACGTTTAGAAGTGTTGATTTACAACTTTCACTTGGTGAAAATTGATGCTTTTGAAGCCATTTCAAAGCCATTTACTCCTGAGGATAACACTGCCTCCATTAGTCCTATCTTAAGTTTCCAGTCCTACTGAAAATCCACAAGGGGACAATTAATGAATCCATCCAAAGTCCAAATTGAAATGGTGCGAAGGCTTTTTAAAAAAACTATGATCCACCCACCCTCATCATTTAACCCAGTAGACTGCATCGATTCTTGTTCAGTTCATGTTTCATTCTTCTCTCTGATGTTAACACTCCCAAAAGGTCGTGCAGCCCAACGCAGTTTACAAATAGCACAAGAATTAATAATCTCCTGCTCTAGGTTTATTTTTAGCTATTTTTAGCTAGCTTCATTATTCTGCCTTTTACCCTGTTAATTCAAACCTCCCTTTGTTTTATGCCCAAATGCACACACGTCTCACTGCTGCACACGTCTCACTGCTGCACACGTCTCGCTGTTGCACACGTCTCACTGCTGCACACGTCTCACTGCTGCACACGTGTTGCACACGTCTCACTTCTGCACATGTCTCACTGTTGCACACGTCTCGCTGTTGGACACGTCTCACTGCTGCACACGTCTCACTGCTGCACACGTCTCGCTGTTGCACACGTCTCACTTCTGCACACGTCTCACTGCTGCACACGTCTCACTGCTGTACACGTCTCACTTCTGCACACGTCTTGCTGTTGTACACGTCTCACTGCTGCACACGTCTCGCTGTTGCACACGTCTCGCTGCTGCACACGTCTCGTTGCTGCACACGTCTCGCTGCTGCACACGTCTCGCTGTTGCACACGTCTCGCTGCTGCACACGTCTCGCTGTGGCACACGTCTCACCTCTGCACACGTCTTGCTGTTGTACACGTCTCACTGCTGCACACGTCTCACTGCTGCACACGTCTCACTTCTGCACACGTCTCACTGTTGTACATCTCACTTCTGCACACGTCTCGCTGTTGCACACGTCTCGCTGCTGCACACGTCTCGCTGCTGCACACGTCTCACTGCTGCACACGTCTCGCTGTTGTACATGTCTCACTTCTGCACACGTCTCGCTGCTGCACACGTCTCACTGCAACTGCATGCAAACCCAGATATCTATGTTCTATCGTTGAAAAACTGCCAAAAAGTCTTCTAGAAATTACCAATGAATATAATATCTAGTAGTTCTTAAGGAGGGATGTAATAGTTGTTTGATAGCAGTAAAATACATTTTCTGTACAAAGAGTAGACTACAAGCCTCCGATGACTTTTTTAAAATGGCACTTATCAGTTTTTCCAAATGAACTCTTCAAATGTAAAATCTAAACTTCCATTGTCCAAGTCCACTCACAGGCCAGTTGTTTAAATCACCATCCTCCCGCCTCAAGTCCTTTCACGTTTAATAATGCTTTAATTAAAATGAGCAAAGGGAACATGTAATATCTCACACATCTGCTTTCGTTGTTGTTTTATCATCGCTGACAGCACCTTCACTGCTTAGAACGACACTATATCGTCTGCTGTTGACAGAAAATACTGCCGGTGTCCTGTGGTCACTGCACAAACAAATAGCAGCTACAAATCTGATGCGCAGGCGTTTAATGGGCCCACAGTGTATCAGAGTTCCTTCTCCTGGCTGTGGGAGGCGGTGTGCATGTGTGTCTCCATGGTGGTATTAAACTCGTTGAAGTAGAAGGTTTGTCCATTGATCTGAATATCGGCGGCTCAAACCTGCTCCTGACATAAACACCATCGGTTGAGCGATCAGATCCACTGACCCACAGGTTGGTGTTGTGAGTCCAGCTCCTCTAAATGAATGCTGTTGTTGTGTCCTTGGGCAAGACACTTAACCCACCTCGCCCCCAGTGTCTGTGTGCACCGGTGTATGAATGAGAGACTATTTCCTCGATGTAAAGCGTTTTGAGTGGCTTCAAGGTGGAAATGTGCCCACTTACCATTGCTTTTGCTGTCTGTAATGCTCCCTAGTAGACTATTATACTGCAATATCTTGAACTTGGTGTCCAGGGGGATAAAAAGCTTTAATGCCGCAGTGTGAAACATTCCAGGCTACGCAATAACTGTCAATAGTTACACAGTGAAGAGTTACACTGTGCACGTTTAAAGAAAGACCTATGCGCTTGTGTCTCCTGTAATTCAAATCTACAACCCTGTGGAGCAATATGTTTTAATTTGCACATTTTAAATCTCATATTCATCTAAAAAACACTTAATAAAAGAAAACAAATCCACTGGCTGAATCCGTTAGAAAAACTGTGATTGATTGAACTGGATATGGGCGTCTTGAAATAAGTGATTAAAAGATGCTCAAACATGCGCGAATCACTCCAAAAACCACTTCGGGAGGGTAAATGAGAAGGTTAAAAGCGTGTGAAAAGTCAATTTTGCAGAATAGGTTTGCTATAAATCTGACTGAATAAATGTAAGATGGATGTAGAGAGTAAGTTTATTGACATACTGTGAAACATCTGTGGAAAAGCAACATCTCTCTGGAGAAAATCAGTGGCAGACCGAAAAGTTACACAGTGTACCTTAAAATTGTGAAACTTTTGTTATTCGTGACGGCTCTGTTACAGCGAGAGGAGAGATGAACCAGTTTGAACTTTTCTTTTCTCAGCCTCTTGTTTATTATTACCAAGGACACTTCCTCTGAACAGCTCATCCAGTGATCCAGACCTGAGCCTCTACATCGCACTGTTCTTCATTATTGATCACCGATCCAACTGGATGTGACCAGCTTTAGAAACAACTTCTGAAACAACATTTCCCCTAAAACATACCACCACACCACATATTTACATTTTCGTTCAGTATTTTGGCAGACTTTTTGTGAATGAATTATCCTATTCCCCTACCTTCTACATCGTCTTTATAGTTTTCTAGTTTACTTACAATTTAGTGTTTGCCATTCACTCACATTTGTTTTAGTCTTTAGCTTTCATTTTTGTATTTTACTACTTCAGATCACCTCATTATCCGAAGCTGCCACAGATGTTTTAGCTCTTTCCAAAGTCTCCCACAAAATGGGCTGGTGTGGAGCCAAAAATCTAAAGAAATCATTACTCAGATCCATGTTTATAACTCAAGCAAATGGCGTATAAAACTGCAGAAGAATTGCACTACTTCTCTGAGCAGAGAAAGGGATATGTTTTTTTTCAAGTAACAATGTGTGAATGGCTTAAGGACATGATCAAGTGTGTAGAGAAGGATTAGGTTTGTCCAGTGGCTGCTTGAGCACCGTCTGCTTTTATACAGCTCTCTTCTCTCCAGGGGAGACTTTTGACCTCTTTACCTTCATAATCCGGCCATTACTGAATGTGACTTTAGGTAAAGTAAAAATGAAACCTTTATTCTGTTCAAAGCAGCGTGTGTGCGCCTGCTGCTTCTGCCACCAGGTGTCGTCTATAAAAGGACACTCCCTCCTGCCTCGTGCCCTTTAACTTCACACATTTCAGGTCTTGCCGTCTGCAGCTCCCCTCCGTCTACAGGTAGGAAAGGTGAATCTGCAGGCTTCTTAGAACATTCATTAAATAAAACTATCTACTGAATTACTTGATTATTCAATCTGTTATTGCCATAGATCTCGAGCCCTGTGCCCCTCCTGTCAAACCTGGTGTTTGACGGGACAGGCGTCAAACAACAATGTTGTGAAGCTACGAGACTACATAGATTCCAACTACGTAGATTCCAAATATCAGTTCAATAATTGATACTGAATAATTGATAATTGTTTAATTTAAATGTTTGATTTGATTTTCAGTTTTCTGTACTGGTATCGGTTGATATCAGGTATCGACAGATGCTTGAAGCATAGTCTCAAATCGGTTATCGGATCTGAAACAGCTGGATCGGTGCATTTCCGGCGGTGTGGCTGTGAGTCTGTCTATGTTGAAGCTCAGCTCCGTGACGCCGGTGGGCTTCACTGTCATGTTCACCCGGCCTCTTTATGTCAGGGCTGTGGGGCGGCGCCTGTCGGCGCAGGTCTAGTCTGTTCTGACTGCTCTCCAGCTTCAGACCAACATTGTGGGCTGTGCTAACCCCACTTCATTCTGTAGGTGATCAGTGCTGTGCTGGAGGCCACGTGCTTGCGTTTGGTCTTTGTTTCTGTCTTAACTCATTGTTCCTGTTTTATGCCTTTACTCTGACTCTTGAACTGTCTGCGATATTGAAATGGTATCATGTGATACCGTTTTACATCATACGTAACACAGCCAAAAGAAAACCTAAATAATATATACATACTGTTTTATAAATAAATATCCTCTGTCACTTCTATGAACCAATCCCATGGTGACCTTTTCCTCTTTAGGTTTTTGTTTTATTTTTCTGGGCCAGTGTGTTTTTAATTTAATTCATTTTAATATTTTAGTCAGTCTCCCACTCGCAACAAAAGCTTTCTTCACTTATGCTCCATAATATATGGAGCATGCGCACCCCAACTTCGTGGCGAATAACAACTGGGCACCAGGCTTTTCATAACATATCTTTAGTCTTCTTGTATGTGTTTTAAGTCCATAAAAAGCCCCAGAGCTGCAGACATAGTAGTGTAAAGTGGGACAATGTGAGGAATATGATTCCAGCTTCGATTCCAATGATTAGTTCTCTTCGAGTATGTGCCAGTGGCCTTTGGTACTCCCCTTTCCATATCTGGGCGTCGTGCAGGGTGGGGGGGGGGGAGGGAGGAGAGGGGGTACAAAAATGGGGAAGCGAGTTTAGGACAGATGGCTTCAGGATCTATGAGACAGTTTATTGGCAAATGATTCATTTTTCCATCCACTGTGACGCGTTCTCATAGCCCATACCGTGCTCGTGTTTTGCATGGTAATGTTTCTCAAAAAGGCGCCTGATCATTTCAAGTGGAGCTTTACTGTGTCGTTTTGAAAACTTGTGCGTGACATTTGTCAGTACATAACACTCGTCCGACCTCTCATTGATCTGAATAAAAGAATGTTTTGTTATCAACATTTAGCATACAGAATTATTGCTTTAGAGTTTTTGTTCTCTGTAAGACGGGAGGGAGAGAGAAAGTGTAGAGAAGAGTACACTTTTAGAGGTGTTCGCCCAACAGACAGTTTGTTTTATTGCTGAATGTGTTAAAAACTACATGTCTGTGGTCTCATGGGCATCATCATGGACGCGCTAGAGGGGGGCAAGAGGGGGGTTCAAGAAGCCCCGCCCCTTGCCCTTATAATCCACCCCGTCCCCTGAAAAATATTCAAACTAGATTAATCAGATTTATACAATCGCTGTGTGGCTAATCAGGAGAGTCAGGAGTTTAGAAGAGTCGACAGGACCAGATGCTCTCCCACTCTGACGGCTCACAGCGTGAGCCGCAAATATAACATGTATAGAGAGAGAGAGATAGAGCGATATCGACTGTTAGCCCTACCGAGAGACGAGGCTTTTCAGACTTTAAAACTTATCTTTGTTATTTGCGCGTTGGACCTGATGAACTGTAGAAACCAAGACCGTATCTTTTCACATGATGCCTAGGTTTGCGAAAAGTGAGTCCACATATGACCATTGATTCTACATTTTATCATTTTGATTTTTATGTTTTTTTAACATTTGAATAATAATTGACCTATAACTATTAATTGATGTTGAACACAGCAACATTTGTCTGAGCAAATAACAAATGAGAAACTATAATTGTCATTGGAACAAGTGTCATGTGAAGTGACAGCTGACAGGTGCAGAATGAGCCTTACAAAAAAAAAAACCCCCAAACATAATAAATAAATATGTGAACATGTAAACTTTAAA